>VZTG01010146.1:790238-877563 GCA_013397845.1 Melanocharis versteri
TTGGTTGGTTGGTTGGTTGGCTTTTAAAAAATATTTATTCCTAACCTCATAAAATTTACCCTTAAAAATCTTGTTTTGTGTTCTTTGATCATTCCTTATTTGTTAGTTGTCATATTTATAGAAAGGGGCAATACATTTTTAGTCCAAAAGGTATATAATGTCATAAATATTTCATACTTACAGCCTAGAAATGAGGAAAACTCTAGCACAGATGAACAAAGGTTTATTATAGCCTTCTGGAAAGAGATCTTTGTATGAATATAGTGTTATCTTATTTTTTACAGACCCCCAAACGCAGACTGGATGTTCAGATCTCTGCTCTTCCAGAATGTGCCTTCTCCTTTTCTCAATCATACTGAATTGGGAATTATTATTCTAGAAATACACTACCTAAATATTGCCATCCCACAGAAACTCACCTGAGAACTATGTTCCACTTATACTCAAGGTCATGCTATAAGTAGGTCATCTGAAATACCTGAAACATTCCTTTTAAGATGGGATGAGTCTCATCTAAGGTTTACCTGTTTCTATCGCCTATGCAGAGAGATTCACATGTATAAGGTATAAATACAAAAGCCAAGGTAAAAAATATTTATATGAAGTAAGATAATATATTTTTATATAAATCGATATAATGGTATACCTTTCAGATTCCTTTAATAGGTCTCATTTCTCATCGTAGGTCCCTTTTTTCTAATCTTTATTACAGAAATATTATTCTGATATATACAAATACCTGTACTAGGTATACAGTAAAGGATATAATTTCTTCCCTCTTCCTAGTTTGCAAAACTTTTTTTTTTAAATTTATATACTCAGTAAGTGCACAGATCAGCAATGCTTTATAAACTTTTTACTTAGCACAGGTTTAAGAGTAGAACTTAAGGCATTATTAAAAAATAATCTTGAATAAATAAATTAATATATGACTATGCTTCCTGTTGACACCTGATCGATATTGTCTGATAAAAATTAATAATTTAAGAATTTTAAGAATTTCTATTTCAGCAGTAAATCTTCTGAATTAATTTAAAATTAATTAGCTCAATTTATCTAAGCCTGTGTAAAAAATATGAAATAGCAAAAATAGAAAAAATATGTTGTTGTGGTGCGCTTTTCCCCTTTTCCTAAGATGGCGTCCCCGCACCCTTCTCCTCCCCACAATCCATCATTCCCCGCCAAGCCTTCCCGCGCCCGGGAAATCTTCCCGCCTTCAGTTATGGGTCTGTTATCCCTCTCTCCGCCCTCAGTTTGTATTCATTGGTTGTTGCCATGTCTTCCCTCCTTTGTACCACCCCCCTGAGCTATCCCCATTGGTTATGTTGTATGTATCTCCACCCCCATGCTTCAGTATATATTATGTTGCAAAGCCCTGCTCTGGGCTCTTTGTCTCCCTGCCACAGAGGCTCTCCCTTCCCTGCCTCCCTGTCACCCTGGAGCCTCTGCTCCCCATAGAATAAACCTTCATGTCTCCCCCGAAGAGCCGCTCCTGCCTCTTTTGTCTCCTCCTCCGCCGCCGCCGTACCATCTACCGAGCCTGACACCATCCTGCGGTCACCGCTGCCAAGGTCCCGCCGCGGACAGAGCACGCCGCGACAATATGTTACAGGCATAAAATTTTGTGGCTGCAACAAAATTGCTAAACTTTTTTCCTTGTATGTCTGATTTTCCCAGAGTGTGTAGCATCAGATCTTAAGCTGGTGTCAATACACATCAGGAAATGAGCGTATTACGGCAAAAAATAACATAATTCAGAAGTGACTGAGTCTTGTAGAAAATTAAAATCCAACTGCCAGTTCAGAAAGCACTGGAAGTTTAAAAATAAAATTTCATTTTCTCACAATTCTGCAAAGTGTACTATTATTATAGCTCAAGAGGTTGAGGTAATGGCATCGGTGAAAAACTGGTAAATACAGGTGGGGTTGAGCAATTTCTGCTTCCATTTTAAATTTATTCCTGGTTAGATTTACTGCAGCTTTCTGCCTGTGGGCACGTTGTACTTCTCTGGATGCATTCAGCTCCAAACTGTCTGGAGTCAGATTAATATATGAAGAAGGCTACAGCCATGTAAGAAATTAATGTGTGTGAAATGATGATAAATGGAATTTCATTGACTAAACTTACTGTTCTGTTCATTATATCATGATATAATGAACATCAGAAGTGGCAGGCATATGAAACTTCAGGTTCCTTAAAGAAAAACGTGGTTCAAAAAAACCCCAAAATATAAGAACTCTTTATGATGGTCTTAAGATCCATTAGAGTTTTATTACTTGAACTAGAGGATATATTAACTAGAAATGCCTGTTAGAAAAAGCATTTTCAGGACTATGAAAACCCTAGCAGTGTTCCTTGTTGATGTGTCATTGCTTTCTCTCCTATCAACAAGTTCTTTTAGACACCTCAGAATTTGCAATTTCACAAATTATCAGCGAGTAGATTTCCACTGATGAGGTGGGAATTGATGGTGCTGCACTCTGGCAATTACCATGACAATATTACTGCATACCTTTTGCTGTGGTAAAGCAGAAATGTTATTAGATAAGAGCTGAGGAGCTGACAGGATGCTTTTCATGTTGTCACACAACAGTGAAGTAGCAACTAGAATATTAGCTGACCACTGTTTTGATGCACTTCTTCTCCTTTATGATTTTCCTCTTGCCCTTGTCTCTTCTGTATTATTCCATTGTCACCACAGGGACTATAAATACATGCAGGAATCGCAACTCTGCCTTTAAACTGGTAGACAAATGTACTGTTTCGTTGAGATTTTTCCCCAACCTGGAGTCAGAAGGAAATTTATCAAAATGGTGGCCATTTTTTTTTTATTCTGTGGAAAATTTATAATGTAATAAGCTCTCGTTGGTAAAAAGAATACATTTAATTAAGCAGCCTTCTGTGCTGTCCCAGTTGTTTCCAGGTTCTGAGTTAAGTTCAGGTATCTGTGAGTAGATTCTAATGCAGAGCAAAGACATTTGCCATCCACCAACTGTAGCCTCTGCAGCCTCTCTTTCTGTCTCTGTCTGCAGACACATAAGAAACCTTTTCAAAACAAAATATAATTTCCTCACAAAAATTAATTTCCAAAAAAGTTACAACATTAAACTTGACCTGGTTTTGCAAGGTTATATGCTCTTCAGTGAACCTCTGTAAGGCCGTACGAGGATCACTTTTTGCCACATTACCATTAAGCTACCTACCATATATATCTTGAGGGGTGGCATGTATCAAAGCAGCTATTTTAAGAAACTAAATAATATGTGTAGGCACACATGCATGTGCACGTGCACATACAACAAATATGATTTTAGTTTCTCTAAAGAAATCTCAAAATTGTAATGCTACCTAATGTTATCTTCTCCTTGCAGGTGAAAAGCAAAATTTTATATGAAGAGTCTGTTTAATGTTCATTTATGTGTTTTAAGTTTTGAAAGTAAGATTTTGTATGTTGTGTTGGTCATAGAGTGAGTTAGGAAGGCTGTTCTCTAAAAGTTAGCCTGACAGTGCATAAATTAAATAGTACCTCTGCTTCTCAGCTATTAAATCTCGTTTCTAAACATAAACCCTTGAACTGCCTCCTGAGTGCAAGTGCCACAGCTACCTACAGACAAGTATACACACATGCACTCCATATGAGCACCTGGGCACTTAGCAATTGACTAAGCTCCATCACAATTCACAAATCAACTGGAAAAGGACTAAATGACACCTAAATTCATGGTGACTACAATTCAGTAGTCATGCTCAGATCATGAATAAGCTTTGAGCTTTCTTTGAAGCAGTTGCATCGGTTTCATTCAGAAACTTCCTGGATAAGATCGAATCTGAGGCCCAAACTCATTACTCTTCTTAGTACCAGAGGATTCAAAAGCATAAAAGAATGCAATATGAGCTACAAATTAACTTGGAATGAAGACATGCTTCACTCAGCTTGGAAATACTCAACCAAAGTTATCTAATATGTGTATAATCACATAATCACAAACCATATAGCATTTACCACGGAAAATTTATTTTTGCTGTGTTATACTGTAGGGAAGGAAGGCTACTGTGTACTTAGGAAAAGTAGGCAAAAAGATTCTTACACTTCAAAATCTTCTAAAGAGCAAAAGTGAATACATCTCTTACAGAGAGATAAGAATTTCTTGTTAGTCCCATTAATGTTTCAACAACTTAATAGTCCAGATCAATAATGCAGAAAAGCCTCATTAACAATAAAACTAAAATTTTTATTTAAAAAAAAAAGCACTTAGTAACTCATAGTAGCTCTTCCTGCTCCCTGGTGTGGTAGCCACATCTAAGAAATATCCCTCAGGATCTGAAAGTCAACACTTAGTCCTTCCTTGAGAAGAACGATGGTAAGGGATATTGTGATGAGCTGACTGTGCTCTGCCCTCTCTGCTGGTCTCAAGGATGAGGAAAAATTGTTCATACATAGACCTAACAAAATAAACATCCACTCCCATACCGAGGCATCTAAATGCTTTACAGAAAACACTGACTGCTCTTACCATCTGGGAGATGGGCAGGAAATGTCAAAGTCTTCACTAACTATGTTATATCATGCATTTTGGGATATTTGAAAATGGAAATATGTCTTCGCCAAGGTGAAGGTTCCACAGTTTGTACTGGAGTGGGTGCTAGCAAGTTGAGATTAGGCTTAACTCTTTATTCAGGATGTTGGTTAGTGCAGAATACATTCAGAACTCTAATTTCTTGGAAAATAATTTTGAAAGTATGTGTTGAAAATATGAGTCAAAAAATACGTAAAAATTTATTTACCTCTGAAGGTTTTTGTAAGCGTTGAATCCAAGGTGTTGAAGGGAAAAAATATTGGAGGCAATTCTCTACACTGAGCATAGCATGCTATTTATTGTACTTAGATGGTCTATAAATACAGTTGTTTTATATTGCTTTTTTGTGATAATCTGCAATAGCTCACAAGATATTTGTATTTACACTGAAACAGCCATAATTTCCCCTTTTTTATTATATGCTTTGTTTCAGTTTGGGACATGGTGCCACTTGTGATGTCCATAAAGGAGCTCTTCCATTCAGAGAGTGATAATTCTCTCTTACTTTTTTGGTTACTACTCTAATTTCATGATTATTCTAATTTAGTTTCATTCATTTGCTTTATGTTAAGATAAGTTAAAATTTAATTTCGGATTCTAATTCTACCAAGGTAAAAGCAATAAAAGATAACTCCAGATCTCACTAAAGTAAAAGTGCCTTTTGGTAAATAGGATAATCCTCCCTGCCTCCCACCCCCATTTTTTTTAGCTGCCAGTTATTTAGGTCTGGAGTCCTTCCAAAACTGAGAGTCATAGATGCATTATGCTAAATTTAGGTGCAGCACACATTTCATCTTATGTTTCCCTATATCCTAAGCCCTCATTTGAGGAAGAACAAGAAGTTTAATTAAATAGGTATTGAGACTTTCCTCCACAATGTCAGCCCAGGATGATGATAAATGTGAGTGTCTCGCCAGCAGTACAGCTACTCCTTTTATCTCTCTCTATTTTTCAGCTGCCAAGAGTCCCTCGATCTAAAGTTTATAAGCAGCCAAAAAGTGCAATTAAACCACCCTATGACCTTTTATGTACCTTTAAAATTACATATATATACATATAATTATACACATAGTTATTGACTTGTATGTGCATATCCAAATATAAGTCTGTATATATTTATATGTACATATCTAAAAGCCTTAGGGAGACTTGTTCCATTGATATATATATATAACCTACTTGTAACAGCCTTGAATAGGCTGAAATGTCTTTCCTGTACCAGGGAAATGGACAACAAGCTATAGTTTCAGTAGAGGAAAATTCTATACAGTTCAGACACCGCAGAAAGAGGGTTGTTGAATGTATAAAAGGAATAAAGAATTTCAAAAGATACATTTTTCATACTGTTCTTTTACTCTTCAACCTTAATGTTGCTTAGAAGTTTGAATGTTCATTCTTTTTTTTTTTTTTTTGAGAATCTTACCCACAATTAATCCATTAGAAAGTTCAAATTCAGCATACTTGGCTTTCTTTATAATCACTGGAACAGTAATAGTCTGCCATTAGACCAGCTGCTGTTTCAAACATGAATTTTATAAGTCTCACATAGTAAGAGAAAGAGTAAGAGACAGAAGGCTTCAGTAAGGTGGATAGTCTTTTCCATGCCTGTTTCCCACTTCTCACTCTTTCTTCTGCTATCAAAGAAGGAATGAGTCAGTCTTCAGAAAAGATGAACTATTCTCTTTTTGCTCTTATGACTGAAAGGAACCTAGATACCCAGTATAAACCGTTTATTTTTTCAGACGATACAAGTCAGAACTAAATGAAGATCTCTTTCAAGTAAGCGGGTCATTCCATCTAATCACTGCTGGCAAAAACCTGGAACTTTTTATTAATCCTCATTTACATATTAAACAGGGCTCAGGAGTGTTTTCGAACTAAAATGTTTATTCTTCTGTAAAGTTGTATTATTAATGTTACGTGTATAATTTAGCATCACTTTTACACAAAGAAAAAAAGATTAAATATGAATGTTTATTTCCTTTACTTGGTAAGTACACACATCCTCAAAACACCAAAGTAAAGAATAATTTAAATGATCATACTATGCATTCCTTTGTTCTAAAATCCTACATATTACATAGTTAATCTTTACAATAGTGTTATAAAAAAACAGTGTACCTATCAGTGTAATGGTATATTATAGCTATATATATTATATACATTGGCAATTTTGTAAGACTGCACTGATGTAATAAACCCATGGAAGTCCTAATACTGCATACACAAACATTCTTTCTCAGCCCACCACAAATTTTGCATTCTAGTTTGTGCACAAGGAATGTATGTCTCAATATTTCAATTCCTTTTCTGGTGACTGAAATTGCAATTCAGGCACATTGGGGAAGAGCAAGGATTCAAAAAACATGAATACCTGAGAAAAAGGAAAGATAGTAGTGCAGTCTGACCCTGCAATCAATAATATCGTAAGTTACCTGCGAGATGTGAGAAAAGTTTATGTCACTCTGGTTTACCTCAGGGCTCGACCACTCAAGCTGCCAATATTTATAACTAAGGTTGTTCTGAGCTACAATAAAGCCTTGTTCGAAAATGATCATGACTCAATAGCATAAACTGCAAGAGCCTTGGACACAAAGTAAGGAAGCTTGTGTCAAAGTGCATGAAAAATAAGCTGTATTATTACTTAAACTTCACAAAAACTACCATAAGACTTTTTGGGTTAGTTGAGCTTCATCAGTTGCTACACAACAACACAAACTTGAGCCCCTGGAAAGCAGGAAACTTTTCTGTACAACAGGTCAATGGCCTCTGGCCCCTGCAGCAGGGAGTCATTCACCGCTGTCAGCTGCTGCTCTCTCCTGCTGTTCCTTTGTGGTCCAGGGTTCAGATGCACTGCATAAAAGCACAGTCTGCTTCTCCTCAGCTTGAGGGCAGTGAACCTATTCAGTGGCTGCACATGTTAAGGTGCAGCAGGAGCCTTCTTCCTGGTACCAAGAGGCACCTGCTTCCAGCCTTTACCTGCCTTCCTCCTTCCAGTTTCCTCTTGCCATTCTTCTAGGAATGGGTTCCATATCTGAGCTTGTGAAAGGAAGAGTGTGGCACCAACTACACAAACTTTTGCTGTACATAGGTCTCCGCAGATATTTTGCACACCAGTGACTATGTTGCCATCCCACACCAACTAATGAGAATCACTGTGCAAGGCTAACTTATAGGCCAGACCATATTGTTCTGATTATTTTCTCAGTTCTGTAATTTAAATGTCATTGAGGGTAAAAAACCCAAGAGGCCTGGTTTTAAACTCACAAGTTTTCTAGGCAGCTCGATTTGCACGTAGGAACAACTAAAATAATACCTAAAGCTACAGATCACAAAATTGAAAAGTAAACCACTAATGAAATTAAGAATTCTTGTAAAATTACCAAATCAATTAAGTGTCCACCATTAAACTATAGAAAAAACTAGGTATGAAGTATCTTAAGTAATATATTTTAGACTAACTGTTTAACAAATGTACACTAAAATATTTATTGGCAAGTACTTCTTGTACTTATGTATTTGAACTGAAACAAGTATAAAACTAATGGCTTCAGTGCATCCCTCGAGCTGAAATTGTGTCTCCCCACTATATGAAATACTTTCCAAACAGTTCCCTACTTTCCATGGTTAAAAAATCGCCGCATTTATACCAAGTGGAATATGAATGAAGAAACAAAGCAAAAATTCCAGCATCAATGTGTTTATTATTTCAGCTCCCTGACATCCTCTTTGCTGATCTTCCAGGCCGCAGTGTCTTTTTCCATTCTAAATGTGCAGACAAATCCTCACGGGCATACTTGCGTTCAAGTTTCAGAAAAAATAAGGATCACACATATTGATGCTCTATATATGGAAATATTTTTTGTCACACAAAATGGATCTTTTCACTGTCTGACTGTCAACTCCTTCCTGATCAAACCAGACAACACCAGCTTCTGCTGCTTTTCCAGACTCTTGGCAGCCTCTCCTGACATCTGCACATCTTGCATTTACAAGTACACGGATTCCAGAGCTGTCAGTGGATGGAAATAATTTTGAAATCCAGAGTGAATACAAATGGATTCCCTGTAAAAGCCTTTTATTTCTGTGTCAAGTTGTAGAGTTGCTAGAACAGAAGCTTCCATTTTACACTTCCCCATTTCCAACAACATCACAGAAGACTGGAAATGTCCCAACAGCAAATGGATGCAAGATTTTTTTTTAAAGTTCTTTTTGTATCAAATAAGCAAGTGAAAAAAAAATCAACCTTTTTTCCTTGGGATATTTTGCTACATATAAAGAAATATTAGGGGGAGATCTCTCGTACTGCTCCGTCTTTCTTCTTTTTCTAAAAAAAATTTTGAACAAAAAAATCTTTTCTGGTTAGTTTATAACAGTGCCATAAGTTCTTTGAGTAGCTACAGATTACGGTGTACAATATGGACAAGGTAATGTAATCCATCCATTCCCTATTATATCTGACTTAAAAAAAAAAAAATAGCATTAAAGACAAGTATGAGTTTGTTTTGGAACTCATTAGCCTGAACTAGTTGTTTATTTTGGATGCTGCAAAACTGTGATCTCACATTTGTGATGTGAGATTGGCATCTTAACAATTGAAAAGAACTTCATAACTTTTCCACCACAATTTAAATGAAAACAGATTCCCCTTAGAATAAATTTATTTGGGGTAAAATTTAACAACTCCCAAATTTTTGCACAGAAAAATAAACGAAATTGACAGACTTTTAACTGCTACTTTAAAAAAAAAAAATTACAACAACCAACTAAACCGAAAGAGCTAGAGAGAGATAAGTAATTTCTGGTTTTGCCAACACTAGGAAACACACAATATTATTGCTGTCCTTTGGTACTTAAAGAGGGCATATAAGAAAGGTGGGAACTGACATTTTAGCAGGTATTGTTGTGATAGGACAAAGGGTAAGGTTTCAGACTAAGAGAGGGTTGATTTAGATAAGATACAAGGAAGAAACCTTTCATGATAAGGGTGGTGAAACGCTGAAACCGTTGCCCAGAGAGGTGGTAGATGCACCATCTCTGGAAATATTCAGGGTTAGGTTGGACAGGGCTCTGAGCAACCTCATCTACTTGAAGGTGTCCTACTCAGTGATGTGCGGCTGGAGTAGATGGCAAAGTTCCCTTCCACCCCAAACCGTTCTATGACTCTGAGATTCTGCCTTTATTTTTTTTTCTCAGCAGCTGGACAGAAAGCACTGTCAGAGAGGAAAAAGCCATTGCTGCTGGATCCTTTTGAGTGCAGCCGTACTAACAGCTGAATGCAGGATTGGACTCTTCTAAAGCTGTGCCTGACCAAAAACTCCGCTCAGGGAGTCAGATGCAATGGAGCCCTTTAAATGATCAGCAAGCATTTGGTAGTACATTGACCCCGACCTCAGTGACAAAACCTGAGCACTTTGTTTAGCTGTGAGGCAGCCTGGAGTGAAATGCCAAACTGTTGTATACCTCGACTATGCAAATCCCTTGAAACATTATCATAGAGATAGATATGTCAGCAGAGAGCTTTTCTAGATTAGGAATTTTGCTGCAGGAAGAACAAGTGCGTTCATTAATGAGAAGGCATTACAGGACTGTGAGGAAAACAGTGTCAACAAAACTCGACGGGCTTTTGCTTAAAGCCTTGAGAGTGGCAAGTGTTAGCCAAACTCTCACCCCGGTCTGAACTACTGAATGTTGTCTGCATGAAAAAAGGCTGATTGACCTACTTTTATCTTCTGGATGAAAAATAGAGGTTTCTGTCTGCTGACAGCTGTTGCACTTCCAAAATAGCAGTAATCAAGTGACTTTTTTTCCCTTCTAAAAATAGCTGTGCCAAATCTGTCCTGGATGATGAAGGCAGAATTAGAATTTATCCTGAGGAAATTATGAGTTATCCATTGACTGCTGATTAGGAAAAGGCACAAGTTACTTAGCCACCATGTGGCATAAGGTGAGCATGAGAAATAAGAACAAATATGTTCTTAAGGATACCCATGTCTACAATTATAAGAATATATTTGCAAAACTTTATAGAAACTGCATGTTGAGCATTTTATGACATTTTCTCATTTTAGTTAGAGTGCAGTAATGACTGGCAGTGAGTGCTGGGAGCACCCTGTGCAAATGGCAGGTAGCCTCAAAAAAGAATTCAGTTGTAAAATGCTTCTTTTATGACTTGGTCACAGTAGCTATTATTAATTGTCTTAATTGCCCTTTACGTACCATATATTTATTTCTTTTTTCATGATAAATATCTTTTGGGTTTTTTTTAAAGCAAAATATCATTGTACAATAGTGATGGCATAACACAACAGACAGTTTATATTCTTAAGAGCAGAATATCATTTAGATGTCTTTTTCTGCATGATCCACTCACGCATAAATAAAACGTATGAAAGTTTCAAGATTCTTATTTAAGGATCTCTGACATGTCACGATGCTCTTTGATGGAGATGATACTACTCAAAGCTCAGGGTCTCTCTGGGAAGCTCAGTGGGGTGGGATAAGCTGACATACTGATTGACTGCAGATGAACTTCTCTAAGCATTGAAAGTAAAATTTGCAATATCAGATTTAATTTCAACTTCTAGTCCAAAACAGAAAAAGTTCATCTGGAAATCATATTTTCATTTACATTGTTTATTATACTGTATTGTTTAATAATTACAGCAATAGTATTCCTAGGATACTCCAACAATGAGCTGGTAAAATTTTACAGAAAAAGGCAGTTTATTCCTCTAGACACCTTATTGTCTTCAGAACACAATGAGTTGTAATGTGAAACAAAATCAAAACATAGAGGGGAAGAGAAGCTGGTAAAAAATAAATAATAAGAACACAATCAAAATAATAATACTGTTATTTTATTCAGGACATAATAACTTATCGCATGTACTGCTTTGGACAAAAAAAAATTTCCACTAGGTTAAAAAAAAAAAAAGAAACAAACCCAAAACTTGCAACAGAAATTAAACCGTAGAATACCACAGGTATGGCAATGAATTTTTTACTGATTTTTCTGAATTTGCGTCCTTTTAACTGAAGATAAAAAGAGTTTTTTTCAAATATATTAATTGCAAGAGGCAGTGTAAAAATAACATAAGGCTGTTACAGGATGAGGATGGTCACCTCACAAACAGGGACAGGGATAAGGCAGAGGTGTTTAAGGCATTCTTTGCCTCTGTCTTCAACACGGATGATAGACCAAGGGGGTTTCAGTGCAGTGAGTTGGAGGATCAGGGCTGTTGGAATGATCAGCTCATGGTCAACCCTGAAATTGTGTGGGATCTGCTGCTCCAGCTGAAATAAAACTATAGGGCCTGATGAGATTCATCTAAGAATCCTCAAGGAGCTGGCTGATGTCATTACAAAGCCTCTCGCAATGATTTTTGAATGATCTTGGGAATCTGTAGAGGTCCCAGCTGACTGGAAGCTGGTGAAGGTTTTCCCAGTTTTCAAGAAGGGCAAGANGGTTTCAGTGCAGTGAGTTGGAGGATCAGGGCTGTTGGAATGATCAGCTCATGGTCAACCCTGAAATTGTGTGGGATCTGCTGCTCCAGCTGAAATAAAACTATAGGGCCTGATGAGATTCATCTAAGAATCCTCAAGGAGCTGGCTGATGTCATTACAAAGCCTCTCGCAATGATTTTTGAATGATCTTGGGAATCTGTAGAGGTCCCAGCTGACTGGAAGCTGGTGAAGGTTTTCCCAGTTTTCAAGAAGGGCAAGAAGGAGAAACATGGAAACTACAGTCCTGTCAATCTTTAGTGCCCAGATAAATAATGGAAAAGATTGTTCTGGGAAATATTGAAAAACACCTGANATAAAACTATAGGGCCTGATGAGATTCATCTAAGAATCCTCAAGGAGCTGGCTGATGTCATTACAAAGCCTCTCGCAATGATTTTTGAATGATCTTGGGAATCTGTAGAGGTCCCAGCTGACTGGAAGCTGGTGAAGGTTTTCCCAGTTTTCAAGAAGGGCAAGAAGGAGAAACATGGAAACTACAGTCCTGTCAATCTTTAGTGCCCAGATAAATAATGGAAAAGATTGTTCTGGGAAATATTGAAAAACACCTGAAGGACAGTGCAGTCATCAGTCACAGCCAGCAGGGCTCCATGAGGGGAAAGTCCTGCTTAGCAAACCTGATTTCCTTTCATGACAAGGTAACCCACCAGCTGATCAAGGGAAGCCAGTTGATGTAATCCTTTTGGACTTCAGCAAAGCTTTTGATACAATTGCACACAATGTCCTTCTGGAGCAAAATATCCAGCATACAGCTGGATAACTGTGCTACATGGTGGGTGAGCAACAGGCTCACAGGTCAGGCACAGGACATCAGGCTGGTGTCCAGCCACTAATGGGGTCCCATAAGGCTTCATCCTTGGCCCAGTTCTCTTCAGCATCTTCATTAATGACTTGGACACAGGACTCAAAGGAATACTGTTTGGTGACAACACTAAATTGGGAGGAGTTGTCAACTTTCTCAAGGGCAGAGAGGCCCTTCAGCGACACTTCAACAAATTAGAGGGCTGGGCAATCACCAACCATATGAAGTTTAACAAAGGCAAGTGCTGGTTTCTGTACCTGGGAGAGGCAACCCTGGGTGTGTGTATAGACTGGGGAACGAGAATGCTGGATAGCAGCGCTGTGAGAAGGGACCTAGGGGTCCTGGTGTGTGGCAAATTGAACATGAGTCAGCAGTGCCCTGGCAGCCAGGAGGGCCAATCCTGTCCTGGGGTGCATCAGGGACAGCATCGCCAGCTGGGCAAGGGANAAGCAGCTTCTCACAGAAGCCACACCTGGAGCCCCCCTGCTGCCAAAATCTTCCTACTCAAACCCAGTACACCTGTGGAGTCACTGGCAAAGCAATTGTTTTCTCTCAGCTCATGCCTGTAAGCTTTTAGGATCATTGACTTCTTTGCTATTGATTTATGAATGACTGGAAATTTGAAAGTATAATCCAGATGAAAAAGTTTGCAACCTTCATTGCAGCATGACCTCTTAAAGGACACAGGTACTGTTTTGCAAGCTGTGGACATTCAGGATTAGTGTTGCCTTGTGGACATTTAATGACCTCGTACATATGCATTGGAGTGAAGTCTTGTGTGAACACGTATTCTATTTCCTTGCTTCATCCAGCTAAGAGGATGGACAGCAACCTGGGAGTAAGTTGTGTTGCAGATGGTATGAATGGAACTGGTATTTTCCACATACACAGAAATCTGGTATCATTTCATAGTGGTCATTCCAAATTAGCCAATGTCTTGAATATGATACAATATATGAAAGATATTAAAGTATTAGAGAGTATCCAAAGGAGGGCCACAAGGATGGTGAAGGGCCTTGAGGGGAAGCTGTATGAGGAGTCACTGAGGTCACTTGGTCTTTTCAGCCTGGAGGAGACTGAAGGGAAACCTCATTTCAGGCTTCAACATCCTCATGAGGGCAAGAAGAGGGGCAGGTACAGATGTCTTCACTCTGGTGACCAGTGACAGGACTTGAAGAAGCGGAATGAAGCTGAGTTGGAGGAGGTTTATGTTGGATGTCTGGAAAGTTTCTCACCTGAGGGGTGGTTGGACACTGGAACAGGCTCCCCAGGCAAGTGGTCACAGCACCAAACCTGACAGAGTTCAAAAGAAGCGCTTGGTCAACACTTGGTNAGGCGGTCTCACCTCAAGTGTTGGGGGCAGTTTTGGGCACCACAATATAAGAAGGATATAAAGCTATTAGAGAGTATCCAAAGGAGGGCCACAAGGATGGTGAAGGGCCTTGAGGGGAAGCTGTATGAGGAGTCACTGAGGTCACTTGGTCTTTTCAGCCTGGAGGAGACTGAAGGGAAACCTCATTTCAGGCTTCAACATCCTCATGAGGGCAAGAAGAGGGGCAGGTACAGATGTCTTCACTCTGGTGACCAGTGACAGGACTTGAAGAAGCGGAATGAAGCTGAGTTGGAGGAGGTTTATGTTGGATGTCTGGAAAGTTTCTCTCCTGAGGGGTGGTTGGACACTGGAACAGGCTCCCCAGGCAAGTGGTCACAGCACCAAACCTGACAGAGTTCAAAAGAAGCGCTTGGTCAACACTTGGTCATGTGGTGTGATTTTTGGGACAGTCCTGTGCAGGGCCAGGAGTTGGACTCAATGGTCCTGATGGCTTCCTTCCAACTCAGCACATTCTATGACTCAATGATTCATAGAGACAGGCCAGGCTTAGTCTAGAAATTCAAGATTTTATCTAGATCTTAGTCACAACCTCTTTGTATGGTGTCTCCTAACTTTAAAAGTGCAGCATAGAAAATCAGAGAAGCATATCTGAGCTATCTGCAGAAATAACAAAAGATACTGTGAAGACTATCTGTCTATACCTACAGCTCTTTGTGTGAGAGTGTTTTCTGATTCACAACAAAGACTCCCTTCCATGTGCAACTTAGAGGATTGTTGTTTATAAAAATAAAATTTTAATTGTAGACTGTCCCAATTCAGAAGAAAAAAAGAGATGTTCAAATGGAAATGTAGAGCTCAGATTCCTCAATCTTGTGTTGCTGAATCAAATAGGTCACCAGTTTTTACCCTGGGGCATAGACTTCTTTCCTCCTAGCCTTTGCTCCTCAAAAAAAAAAAAGCATTATAAAACTATAATATAGTTCCTCCTTGCCAAGGGATTTGGCACATTATATCACAATTAAAAAATGCAATAAACCCATGAGGCAATAAAAACGCTGTAGAATCTTCTATAAACTAAGCTAACAAGCAATAAAACAAATCAAGTTTAAGTGTAAGAAAGGGTTTTTGCTGCCAATAGAGGAAGAATTTTATTGAAAAGTATATATAGTCATCTGTGCATTCATACTGCTGAAATAGTGAATGTTCTTTAAAGGGCAGTACTGCTGTTTAATTCGGTGTTTGAGATCAGCACATATGCTGGAAGGATTTTTGAACTGCAGGTAACCAATACAGCTGCCCTTAGGCAGCAAAAATATCGCCAGATAAGTGTAATGATTCGGTTAGAAGCTGAGCCAATCCTTTTCCTTAACACACCAGGAAACTGCTGTAGCAGAGAAAAGAGATAAGGCTACACAAACAAATACTTTAGAAGTCCCATTTTAAAAAGAAAGCAGGCACACAAAAAAGGCACACTTCAATGTTCCTTTAAGCCTGAAAAAATCCTCCCATTTAGAATATTTGTACCAAAGCTAATACTTCTGCTTCTTCACCTTTCTCTTTGCTGTGTGAAACAGGGAGATACATGTTGGCTTCCTTTTGTGGTGCTAGCATTACATGCTAGGGGTAAACTGAAGCCAATGTCTGGATTTAGAAATGCTTGTCACCAGCTTGAGGGTGGCATGGGGCCGGGCTGAGCTGGCAGAGCCTCTGAACTTGAATCTGCTCCCTGACAAGCTTCCAGTTCTCCAACCTCAAGCTGACTGCTGGCACCAACAACCTGAGAATAAGCTACTGTGCACAAAGAGATGGAGAGAGACATAACATTTATTTTTTGTTATTGGTTCATACTGCCCTTTCAGCCTAGATAAAGATTTATATAACTGTTTTGGAATAGAGTAGAAATAATATGCAATTTCCTCCTCAGCTCTTTCTCTTGAATTTACTTCTATATTAAAGGCTAATGGTTACTCAAAGATACACAAGCAATACCTAAGATTCAAGTAAGGTTCACTATTAATACTCTATCAATTTCTTTAGAGGAAATATTTAAAAAATACTGTAATAAATGAGACTGAATAAGACCTGAAAACACTAAACATTTCATGAAAAGAAGGGAAACAAACACTTAAATTGGAAAAAATCTGTTTGATCCAGATTATCCAATTTTATCAACCTAATATCATAGCCATACAATTTTTATTCCTTTTATGCTTTTTGAGCAGAGAAGACTTTGAAACGGCTTTGTTTACCCCAGCTTAATTGGGTAGATGCCCAGTTCTTTAATGAGGGCATGGAGTACTGTTTCTGCTGTCAGTTCTTTATGTCTAGAACACCCCTGTGCAGCTCACTTTGCCTTCAGAGACACAAATCTTCATTGTAAGTCAGCAACTGTCTACACTGGAGTATGAAATGCTCTTACTTTTAGGAGCTGAAAATTTCTGCAAATAAATTACTAGCCACCACCTAATAACAAAATGAATCAATTTTGCTTTTTCATTCTTTCATTGACAATGAAAATATGCTGAGAATACATGCTTTGCCAGAAATGCCATAAAAACTACTACTGGAGCAACGGTCTGAACAAGGGCCTGCTCTCCTCACTGTCAGTGAGCCCATAATTGGATGAAAACTAAGCTTTGAGTAAACAACCTCCAAATCAGCAGAGATAGCTCTGAGATGCTTTGAATTTTATTCCAGATTATGAAGGAGAAATTCTATGTATCCATCACCATTCTGTCAAGCAAAACTCCCCAAAGCATGACACTGTACTGTTATTTTTGTGACTCTCCATGTGTGTTTGGCAATATATTCACAGGCATAGCTATCTTTATATTACCTTTCCATCAATCATATTTCTAAGAAGATCCATGACCATGTACAGCTATCAGTTTGAGATGAGCTCATCTAACTACCCTGGCAGATGCCAATACATAAAGAATCACATGGTCATGATGGTTAATTTTGTATTTTCAATCACAGTGCTACTTGTTACATCCTGTGCTGCCTGTGGCAGTTAGCCTACTTTCTCAAGTAGGCTTACAATCATGTTCAGGAAAAGAGCAGGGTGTTGAATCTGAGTGGTCTTGATGAAAAGCACTAATTACTTTTTCCGGTTTTTTTTAAATTCTGTGTCTTCAGCAGTTTGGTATGTAATCCTAAAGTAGAAAATTGGGAGGAGTTTTGAAAGATAGCCTTGGTTCTGTATCTTCAGGAACTCAAGGACATTTTCCTGGGATGATTAAGGAATAGATAGTCTAGCAAATTACCCTCAGGTACAGGACTGTGGATACTAACTCATGCCAGCTACTGTCATTTCTATGTATGTACTCCTGTCCATATATAAATATAAAATGCTCCCAGGTAACAGAACAGGTAATAACAGAGAACTAACAATCCTCATATTTATCATACAGGCTGAGTGAAAGAAGCTGGCACCAAAACTTGACTCAGTCATCTGCTTATGCTCCTTTGATGCTTTTTCGAGATCTGTGAATGCCTTCAATCTAAGTTTGTGAAAAGCAGAATACAGATGCCTAAAGGCTATCCGAGTTTGAAATTTGACTGATAAATCAGGGCCCTGATTCTGTTTTGAGCAGAGAGTATTTGTTTCTGATTTTAGTTTTTTATTTAAGTTTTAAGAAATTACACTAACTGCACTCTCAGCTGTTGAAGACCTCTGTAATAGTTTAACCACAACTAACAACAAAGTACCACATGGTTGTTCCATCCCCAGACCCTCTCCCCCCCCAAAATGTGGGATGGGAAGGAGAATAAGAAAAAGGTCAAATCCATGGGTTGGGATAAAACCAGTTTAATAATTTAAATAAACTAAAATACTACTACTCCTGCTATCACTACTGCTACTACTACTACTACTACTACTAACAATAATAATTGTAACAAAAAGAAAGAAAGCAAAAAAGAGAGACATAAATCTCAAGTTAAAAAACCAGTAATGCACAATACAATTGCTCACCGCTTGCTGAGAAACTACCCTGCTCCCATTTATATACTGAGCATGATGTCCTGTAGTGTGGAATATCCCTTTGGCCAGTTTGGATCACCAGTCCTGGTTATGGTCCCTCCAGCTTCATGTGCACTTCCTGGCTGGCAATGCATGGGACACTAAAAAATCCTTTTCTTACGGCAAGCACTACTCAGCAACAAGTAAAACATCAGCATGTTATTAGCAATAGCCTCATACTAAATTCAAAACACAGAACTATACCAGCTGCTAGGAAGAAAATCATCTCTATCCCAGGTGAAATCCGGAACATCACAACAAATATCATATCACCAGTGCCATTTGGCAGTTCAATGGGTGTATTCACTGCTGTTTGGTTGGCTTTACTAAGTATACAAAGTTTATTAATCGTGGTTATGATGCAAGTCTGAAGACTTTTGCCAAAAGAAAACTGTAACATTCAGCCAAATATAAAATGTTTCAGCCAGAAATTTAGGAAGCCTTCATAACTTCCTGAATGGGATGATAAGAGAGCATGTTTCTGAACTGTAAATTGTTTTTATTACTTAGGTTTTTTCTGCTTGTAGTGTGTGTGTTTTAATTTGACCTCACCATTTGGAAGCAGGTTGCCAAAATTATAAGTGAATCTGACCTGAAAAACTCTGAGACAGAACTTTGAAAAACACCATTTCCATTGAACAGCAAAGATAATAAAACAACTTTTCATATTCATGGACTGGCATTTCAAACAACTTAGCAGATTTAAACGATTATATCTAAGCAATTGTAGAGAAAATGCATCAGATTTTCTACCTCCCCTTTTCTTATTATAAAGACTTTTCCCTTATTTTAAATAGAAATGTTGTGTCAACTGGGTTATGAGAAGGTAATACCATAGCATTAACACACGGGTTAGAGCAATTTTAATGTAACGTGACACACTCATGTGTTTACATTACTGAGTGTCAAAACTGGCTGAAAAATATAGTATTCTCAAAGTATCTTCTGCCCCCATCCCCCCCCCCCCCCCCAAAAAAAAAGGCCAAAACTGATTTGATTTTCGACAATTTTTCATTTATGCTGCAGTCTTTCTGCAAAAAGACACGGCTTCTGGTTTACAGAGAATCACACATCGTCTTGACCTGTGAGATATATTGAATTTGGGAGACTATCAGGGGAAAAAAACACTGTATATTTAAAGTGTCCTCTGTTCAGCACTAATTTAAATGGATCTTTATCATCATCTAGTACAGCTATTCTTGCATTCTTGAGAGTGACAGACAGAACAAGCAACAGGAGATGTACAAAAAGGAAAGAAAAAAATGTTCAGAAAAATAAAAGCTATAGTAACTACCATGAAGAGAATGGGGAAGGGAAAATAACAGGGTAAGTGCATTAGTGAGTCAGATACTGAGAGAAAAATCTTAAGCATGAATACATGCATTCATTGTACTCTTGAAGGAAGCACAGGTAAAGATAAGGAGTTACATTTAGTAGTAAGAATATTAGGAAGATGACGAGATTGCAGGACATTGGGGAAAGGAAGGACAAGTCAGGGAAGCTTGGTCAGCACAAGAAAGGGAGGTGAGAAGAATTTGCATTATGAAATTTCTCACATCAAAGTACCTAAGATCTTAGTCTTAGGAGACCAATAAAGACTTATGCTGGAATGAAGACTTTCAAAACTAGGACTTTCAATCGTATTCTTTCTCTGTTCTGATATTTTGAGTAACCTTTCACGCTGAAAACAAAATTATAGACTTTGCTTTTGAATAGAGACCATTGTGATTTGTTGATCCATACTCTCAGGGTAATGAATGAAATTATAACATAGGACCAATAAAATCTGTTGCTTTTGCAACTTGTTTTCTAACTCAGTGGGATTAATAAAATACAATCTTTTTCTCTTCCAAAGTATTATAACTAAGGGAAGTGAAACAAATTTTCTTTCCCAGCATCCCAATTTCTTTCAGGAACTATCAAAATTAAGAAATAACATCCCAAAACACAGTGATTAAACAACATCTCGTTTTTCTAAGTTGTATCTGCAGATATGGATGATGGTAATATGTGGAAGATTTTAGTGCAAGATCTCAGATCTAGAAATAGAACTTCATTGTATGTATTGCATCTTGGCCATGTTATCTGAAATATTTTAACACATTCAACAACATTTTTTATGCCTTTATGTTTTTGAAGAAGTATGCATGTCTGATATCACCATGGCCTCTATTCATAATTTTCTTAAGGCCTTCTTAGGCATTTGGGGCTTTTTTGTTGTTGTTGTTATTGTTATTGGTTGGTTTGGTTTTGAGTTTTATTAGTTTTTGTTTGTTTGTTTATTTCACTAAGGCCAGTAGGAGCTCTGTTGAAGAGTTCTGTTATTATTCAGCTGGCATTTTTTCATGAGACTGAAACTCTCTTAAGCTTCAAGTTGGTGAGAGATAAGTCTTCCTGGATTTTGTATACAGCAGTATTTAATTGTGATAAAATCATCTTTGGCATTTTTACAGTCTGCATAGCAATATCTTCAATCTTTAACTGTTTATGAAAAATAAGTCCTTATCCAAATTTGTTTTCATTTTTTCCGTTGGTTTTGATGCTTCCAAGCCTCTATTAATTGCAGGGTGCCCTTCTAGATTTCTAAAAAATTGTCTGCAAATAATAATACCAAATTCAGGTGGTTTTCCTTTAGCTTTATTTCAAGCTTTTTTTTCCCTAGTGGATCATCTCTATCTTCTTGTTTATTTAGTAGACTAGTATAGAAATAGAAATTTAATCATTTTTCCACATAAGGGTGCTCTTCTCTCTTGTTTATAGTTTACTCTAAATTTGCCCAGGTTGTTTTAGTAAAAATGCTCCCAAGGGACTTTCAAAATCTCACTATATTCAAATGCAAAATCAGTACTAAAAGCCCCTAGAAGTATCTCGTGAACTTTTGAAATAATCTTTCAACTGTAGCTAGCTGACTGAAATGCAGGTCAATCAGTCTCAGCTTCCTAGCCAGATACGCAAAATAAAGCATATAGCAAAAGATAAACAGCTATCTGTTTATCTTTCGGTCATGAAGGAGCTTGCAATAGCAGTCCTGCTCTAAAGACATGTTATATATTCCAATTTCTCTAATTGCTTGTGTAAATATGTGTAACATGTATAAAGCTATGTGTATGCTATATTTTACTACCATACTGTAGTGGTTACAGAAGCTGCAAGGGCCACGTACCACACCTACTGTCGCATCCTTAGTGTCTTCATTTTACCAAGGCACATCGGTCTCCTGAAAGGTGCTTTAGCTTTTCAAAGAATTCCCTTAACTCCTGTCTGACATGCTTCCACACTTTGTGTTAATTACAGTGAAAGGTCTACTGGGCCTTTTGGGGCACTCCTGTATAGAGCACAGTCAACATGTTTGAAAAGCTTGAAAAGCCCATACAGCATAAATGGTTTGGTTAATTTTTCCAATTCAGTTTTTACCCCTATATAGCCTTGCACACTGAACTATATGCTACACTTAAACATATTTACCAGATGTGTCATTTACTAGGAAAATCCAGAAAAAAAACATGAGGTCTTTGTTTATGTTCTAAAGCTTTGAGACTTGAAAAATCCATCAGCATCCCACAAGAAAGAAAAGTAATTGGGACGATATCTTGACAGACAGAAAACTGCATGGAGACAGAATAAAATGATGATGCCTCTTTCTTGTCCCATTGGTTTGGAAAGAACAGAAGCACAAAATATTAGACTTGGAGTGAACTCTTGACATTTTGATGAACACTCACACCTTTTCTTTGCTTCAGTACAAGGCAGGCAGTATTTTCTGTCATTTATCTCTGCAAGTTAAACTACATCTGTTTGCTTTTCAGCATCAGTAATGCACTTGGAGCGAATGTCCCAACGTTGTGGTTTCACCCCAGCCAGCAGCTGAGCCACATGCAGCTACTCAGCCAGTCCCCCACCAGCAGGACTGGGGAAAGAATATGAATGGTAAAAGATAGGAAACTCATGGGTTGAGATAAAGACAGTTTCATAGGGAAAGCAAAAGCCACACACGCAAGCAAAGCAAAACAAGGAATGAATTCACTGCTTCCCATGGGCAGGCAGCTGTTCAGCCATCTCCAGGAGAGCAGGGCCCCATCACATGTAACAGTGACTTGGGAGGACAAATGCCATCACCCCAAACGTCCCCCCACCTTCCTCCTTCTTCTCCCCACTTTGCATACTGAGCATGACACCACATGGCCGGGAATATCCCTTTGGTCAGCTGGGGTCACCTGTCCTGGCTGTGTCTCCTCCCAGTCTCCCCTACACCTCCAGTCTCCTCTCCAGTGTGGCAATATAAAAAGCAGGAAAGGCCTTGGCTCTAAGTCCTGCTCAGCAATAACAAAAACTTCTCTATATTATCAACCCTGTGTTCAGCACAGATCCAAAACATAGCCCCATTCTAGTAACTGTGAAGAAAATTAACTGTACTTCAGCCAAAATCAGACACCCAGTTACATCTACTTCTGTTCTTTGACTCTGTGGTGCACTCTTGAAACAGTCTTGAAAGAGGCAGACAGACTGGATTTCTGACAGATGACGTGAAACTAAAAGATAGAGTTCAGGACCACAAATTACATTCTTTACCTGGTCTTTTAGATGATGGAACCAGATCAAGACTAATCTGAAGTAAATTCCCCTCAAAACACAGACAATATAGACATCAAGCAAAAAGTGTTTCATGATGTAAATTCTCTCTGGTAGCTTCACACTACTTCTTGAACTAGACAAAACCTCTTGATTATTTGTGTGGGTATGAAAAATGATTTGTCCTTGCTCAAAACTAAATGATGAGGCAAACATATTCCTGTTCCTAACTTAGTTTTTTTCTGCACACATTGAATAAACAAAAATATGTCTTAATCAAGAAGATATAAAGGGTTAAAAATGGAAAATTAGAAGGCTTAGCAGAAAAAAAAGAAATAGAAACACTGTTTTGGAATATAACTCTATTATAAATACCGACAATTCCTGAAAAATCTCAGATTTCATGAAATTGAAAAGAACAACTCAAAGTTCAGATACAAAATCAGCCTAAGTTCAGATACTCATCAGTATGAGTAGGACCATGGTCATCATTCACACAAAATTTCTTCATAACTTTTGGATTCTTTTTACTCTATATGATTCTTCTATGCTTGTTCAAATTTATTTCAAAACTCTAATTTAAGGTTTTAATCTTAGATATTTTGCAGTTTTGCCTCCTAATATGCCTGGATTTGACTGTTACCCACTGTATGATAACATAAACAGGGATTCAGATGCTCAAATGTCTTACTATACATTAAAAAGAACATTGAAACAGGTATCCTTCACAGTTTCTGAAAAAGCAGCCAGCACATATCCTGTCCTGATTTTTACAACAGTATCTTCAGTCCCTGAGGAATAATCAGTTCCTTTCAGAATGGATAATATTCAATACCAGAAAGTTTGAAGCCAAAAAAAGAAAAATTAATACACTGAAAAAAGAATAAAACAAATAAGCAAGAACCTTGCAACAGAATCACATTTTTCTCATGAGACTAAAATATGTCTTTCAGTAGGTCTGCAGCAATGCTTTCAAAAATTCAGTCTATTGTATCATAAGTTGCACAAATTAGTCCTTGAGAAAGAATAAAATTTATCTTGAAGTTAAATACCATGTACAGAACATTATCAAACTCTGCAAATACTAATTGCATGTGGAAGTCTGACTAAAATAATTTAAGAAAATAATATATAAATTTGGAACATTACTGTATTAATGTAGTATTTATTTTCCTATGAAAATTAGAAAAACTGCAGCAGTCACAGATAACTTGCAATATATCTCTTCTTTCTGGAAGAGACAGAAAGCTAGTCTGTTAAGCCACCAATAACGTAGCCCCAGTGATTAATTGGAATAATTAAAATTTAAAAAAATTATTGAAACAAGTATGTTCAAGATCTGACTGTTTCTTGAAATGTAAACTAAAGAACCCCAAACATATATGCACGTCCAGAATGGGACTGAATGTCACAGGTCTATAGATATATAAGGAGTGTCAAAGAAGGAGATTGTGGAGGTCACAAGTGTTTTCAGATCCATACGTCACCATCAGTCAAAGGACATATTCAGCACAGAATTTTAGGACATTTATTTCATAGGATCAAATTGGTATAAACCATAGGAACACATTTCAGGCCTTCATTTTCCAGTTCAAAGTCACCTTCTCTCCCTAAAGTTTTTTAACTTTTTAAAAAGCTTGCAGAAGCTCAGATTAAGGAAGCTGGATATGTGTAGCTTAGAAAAGTCTGCACTCATTTTATCAGGTCTGTGTTCCTATATTGCAAATATGCCTAACAGAATTAGACTCTGAGCACCCAAGCAGTTCAAAATAATACTCCTGAGCAATGTTAACTACCTCTTTCATGAGGTAGTTCACATTGAGATGCTAAACTCCAAGAACATGCTGCCAGCAGAATTTACGTGACAGAAGAGGTTGGTTAGATATTTCCAGATATAAAGGTCCATATGAATTGTCCTCTGTGTGTCAAGCATATTATCCGAGTTCATAAAACTTGAAGTGAAAACAGCAAATATTATGTGTAGAGCAACTATTTTTGCTTATAAAAGAATTGGATGTTTTTTTGTTCCCTATTTTGGAAGTCAACCTTCACTTATCAACCAACAGGGAACCCTGCTAAAAACTCTGGGTGTAAGAAACACATTTAGGTATGATTTTGTTCCATATTTACCCACCATTGAAGTTAAGCCCTGATCATACACTTCTGGTAAGGATGAAACAGCTGAAGTCAGGAGGTGTAAGGTACCCTTTCTGGACTGTATTGTACAATAATGTGGTTTAGACCTCCTCACTTTAACACATTCATAAAACAGATCCATACTGTGCCAAGCAGGTCATGTCTTACTAAATGATACCTGAAAGAAACAGCATGCACAGAAATTAGCTTTCAACACTAGGATGACAGAAGTGCTGTTCTCACACACAGTGTTTAATTAGATATCATACACTCACCAAAGTATTGACACTCTCTTAGGCCTGATGTATTAATCAATTCTTAAGGCTAGATTAATTCAAATGGCTATGATATAACATAGTGTCTCTGGCCTGTGCTGATACTCCCCCATGAATGGGAGGGCTCTGTTGGTTTTGCAGGAAGCTGCTGCAATTATTTTCATAACTTATTGCTTTGACCATTTTATTAGTGTGTGAACATCTCTACATCTCTCCGCTGACTCCTGCTCTTTTATCACTTTGAGCATAAAACTACTCAATTTCAGTCTCAGTGATTCTCATATCTGTCTTAACAATTTCTTCTCATTCAACTTGTAAAGGCTGACTTGTTTTTGACTGACAGGCTGACTTAGTTTTGACTGACTTGGGATTTCAACCACTCTTAAACATTTCACAGATTTTCTAAGAAATTTTTTGCTTTGTTATGCTGATCCCCCATGGAGATGCGGTATATAAATATGTGCATACCTTTATCTCCTTCCCTTTTCTCAAATTCCTTCTTAAAATCACAACATATTTAATAAATTTGACAGCTGTGCACCTTCTGCTAATAATGTAAACAATATTCTTAAATGATTTCCCTTGTTCTTGATAGTCTGCCCTCATAAAAGCTTCTGCTCAATCCATACACTCGTTCAGGAAGGAAATGTCATATTTTCCTGTGTTTGTACATTTTGGGCTGTCTTGAAATCATGTGAGCACTAATAAATGCTGAAGAATTAACAAACAAAACCTTTGCTACTACAGAGTGAGGCTGTAAGAGGGGATGGTGAAAGCGGATGTAAGACAAGGAAAATTTCTTGGAATTATTTCTCTTTCTAAAAAAGTTATAAAAACCCTGTCCTTTTTGAGGTCAACTCTATCAGCAGCACTGACATTAAAAAGTCCCAAACAAAAGATATTAAAATATAAGAAGTCTTTTATAGGAGCTAAAATTCGAACTGAGTTGAAATAACCACTCACGGGAATTTAATGTCAATGTCATTTGAGTCAGGTCTTACCTTCTAAATTAGTAGAAAGATAATAAGGTCTAAAATACTTAGAAAGTAATGAAGCATTTAAAGTAATCAAGCAATCATTCTGTAATGATGGGGGGTTGCTCACAAAACCAGATCCTGACAGACTACAAGTACTTGGAAGAGCAGGAGCAGAGATCTTAATTTGGAAGCATTGTGAATTACAACAATTATTTAAATTATATTTTAATTGTATTTTAGGTACATATACATACATGTGTGTTAGTTTAGATTATAGAATAGTTTGAGGCTTGCAGGTGTAAGTAGTACACATTGCATAACTAAAAGGCTTTAAAATAATCTAACACATATCTTTTCAACCAGCTGAGGAAGGATACCAAACATATTTGCCTCATTTAGACCATTTTTCTCCTCCCCTTCTTTCCACCTGGTTCTACATCCTTTCAGACTGTATCCTTCCTTTTATGTATTACATCTAGCTGCAAAGTACTGGTGTATGTTATTTTATTATAATTACATATTAAGGTTGGTCAGATGTTGAATAGTTGCATCTCTAGGCTAAAGTGGGAAGGTAAAGTTTCATTTTTGTCTATTTTTTTATTTTTTCTTGTGATTGAAAAGTAAAAACAAACAAATATAGAAACAATATGATAAATTATTTGTCTAGGATGATTTATTTGTAGAAGAAGAACATTCCTTGTACTTGCAAGAGATTACCAAGGTAAGAAATGACAGTTGTTCAGAGATTCCTTTAAATATTAAATTTCTTGTCTGTTTCTTTGATAAAGTACAGACAGAGCCAGAGTCATTTGATTTGACAAAGTGTGGAATTTTTGATTCAGCAACTGATCAAATTCAGAGGCAAGCTAGAAAGTGGATGACTGAATCCTCAAAGATCCTTACAGTTCTAGCTATAAACCTCTTACAGTTAAGTATAACGCATTCCAGTTTAAAGATACATTTAATGTCTTCACATTTACTTCTGTGTTTAGGTGCTTGTCACTTTCTGATGTGCCGCAGCACTCCTTAGATGTTTTTCTGAAGCTGAGGCCAAATGAACCCTATGCTCTGAAAAACCGCTTCAGGAGCAGAGAGTTCAGACCCACAAGCACACCTGAAACACCAGCTGAAAACCAGTACCTTATTGCAGCAAACTTCTTTTTGAGTTATTTTCGTGGAGAGAGAATTAAGTCAGTTTCATGAGGGATTTCTTGAAGATTTGTTTCAATATTAGCTGGAGTATACTGTTTTCCTCCTATTGACATTCTAATATGAAAAGTGGAAAAATAAAATTTCTAGGTGACAGCAGCATATTTACTAGAACTCTGCACAAAATTTCTGTTTCCTCTTTTACTTGTAACTGGTGTTTGCAGAAAGACAAAAGATGAAAATGCAGAAAGTACAATTGCATGCAGATTTTTAAATTAAGTTTTTTTTCAGGGGAATAAAATGGAAAATTGTTTACATTTCTAGGAGGGGAGGCAGGGATGCCAAAAAGCTGGTTATGTGTGTTACCACCAGAAACACAGAGTTGATGAAAAGCAACCTGGTGCAAGGGGAAAGTGATCAGCCCAGATATTTGCTTGTTTAAGAGCCCATTCAATGGAGAGAGAGTAAGATAAATTCTTTGGAGTTATCTAACTAAGAAACTTGTGATGTGAGAGAACTGAATGTTTTCTCCTGAGATAAATTGTCCTGGAATTTAAAAGGACTCCTTTTGAAAACTATCATTACCACATTGCCTGAAGAAAGCAAGCATTTATACTGCCTAGTTCAAATCATAAAGAACACTTTCAAACATTTTTCTTGAAACATAATGAGTGTGGCGATCTTTAATTCAGTCTGCTTTTTGTTGTTAAAAGATGGAAGGATTATTACCAATGGGATTGGCTCATAACTTAGATATTAATTTGTAAAATAGGTCAGGATACTGTCTAAATAAAAGATCAGTAGCCTCAATATTAAGCGATTGCTGTGATTAATTAAAGAAAAACATTTTACTAATCTTATCAAAATCAGAGGAAGGTCCATAAAGCTTTATATCCAGTCTGAGAGTTTAATGTTTTCTAAAAGGAAAAAGGATAAAATATGAAATGAAAAGAAAATGTTGGATTGTTTGTCGAAAATGTTATTCTTTGTGTAGCCCTAGTCGTTTGCGTTTATTGAAATTTCTGTGACTTTATTTGCCTGCAATTGTAACAATTATCAAACTCAAAAAAGCAGAATAGAAGTAGTTACATATTCCATTTAACTAAGAAGACAGAGGGCTAGACAGGAGCAATTTACAGAAAAGAACACTGTTTGCCTTTTTTATTGCTTGCAAAATGCCAGGAGAGTTTCAAAGTAATAGCAAAAAAAAAAAAAAAAAAAAAAAAAAAAAAAAAAAAAAAAAAGTAGAGAATGAGAGGAAAAAAAAAGGAAAAAAGTATTGTCTGAGAATAAGTAGAATTTTAAATGTCTTCACCTTTTCATCCTGATACATAAGCCTTCTGTCTGCAAAAATTGTATTTATTTATTTGTTTATGAGACCTGGGATGGTTTTCGTGCTTTTGAAAGATGTATGGGAAGGTTTTTAGCTTCCTTTCTTTAAAATTGCTTATAGTTTTTACATTTAGAGAAGACATACAAGGTCTTGTGTACATTTGATGTTGTTTTTAATGGAAATTCCTGAAATGCTTAAATATTTTTTCCACGGTTCAGTGTTTTCTTTTTTATTTCTTTGACCAAAATCTCATTCCTCTTTCAAATGCTCACTGCTGTGATTAAGCGGTGTAAGCAGGGTTTCTACAATTGGACAGACTGAAAAGGCAAAATAGAGAAAAAAGATTTCCACTCAAGCCATCTTTCTCAGAAAAAAAAAAAACAAAAAACAACTTTAATTCCACATTTTGAAAGTTACAGTACATTCATTATTGTTCTTTGCAAGCTGTGTGTTTTGGAGAAACTGTAGTTTCGAAAGATTGCAAAATCCATTTCTTCTGTTGACAGCAAATGTTGAACTTTCTTACCTGAAAAAGATAAAACTTTCTGAGATTTACCTTACTTTTAACACAAGACTAGCTGATGTTTACCGAAAACAAAGGCTAAATAAAGTAATGCAGCATGTTCTGGCAAGGAAACAGCAGGAGTAATTTGTGTTCCACTCAGGATGATAAAGCTTCATTCAAGCAGCGATCAGGTATTTGGCTCAGATTTCTAAAACTCTTTTGAGCATTTCCCATCTCTGCTACCTGGATCGGCTGGATACCCAGACCCAGCGAGGTTCATGCCGCCTTGCAGTGTACTTCCCACGCCACCGTGCAAGGAGAGATGCAGGGCTGCAGCTCCTCGGGTCTTCCTCTCACTGTCCGCCTCCCAAGCCTACGACTCTCGTCCTCACATCGCCTCCTTTCTGCTCCCAGTCTCTGCCCCCGCTGTGCGCGGGATCGCAAGCGCAGGGGCGCTGAGGACGCCTGTTTTCCCCGCAGCAAACGCGGCTCCGATCCGCGCAGCCCGTTTGCCTCGTGGCAGCAGGCAGCTGCAGCAGACGGCGCCGGGAGCCAGCAGCGGCCGCCGCGCCTTGCGCGCTTTGATCCCGCAGCGTTTCCATGCCGCCCGCGCCAGACGCAGCTTGCCGGCCGGGCTCGCAGTCAGCCGCCAGCCGCACCTGGCCCAGCACCGCTGCTGCACACAGGGAAGGGGCCTCGCTACCCGCCGGAGCCTCCCCGCTGGAAGAGGCTGGATGAGCCTGTTTCGTGGGCTGCTGCTTTGAACTCCCATCACCTTGCTGCCTCCCACATCTGGAGCCTGAGGTGAAGGAAGATGAAAGCGTGCTGGGGAGTGCAGAGGCTTGTGAGGCACGCTGGGAATGCTCGCAGCCTGGGAGCAGGGCTCCCGGCTTGGCCGTTCCCCAAGCTGGGCTGTTACAGCTCACGGCTGGAGGAGCTGTCCCTGTGTGTGCAGACTGCCTGGGACAGTGCACTTGATGTACGCTGGAGTGTTTGTACATAAACCGGGAGGGTTACTAGGTGCTCGCATTTATACTTACAAACAGTGGCTCTGATAACATTCAGAAATCGTGCTTGGATCAATTTTAATACTTTTCAGAGATGCTGACGATGACCACTGTAAGAGTCCAAGGAATTTAGCATTTATTGACCTTGTTTGATAACTTACCCACTGTACGCTCCCATTGACTTTCACAAGTTTTAAATCGAGTCTTTAAAACATTGAAAAGAAGAAAAAAGGAGAAAAATTTCCAACAAATACTGCTTTCCAATTCTGCTAGGTTTTGTAGTAAATCTATTAAAAGAAAGGGCAAGTCAATAAGAAATGCACCTGGCCTGTTACGCTGAATCTGAGCACTGTCTCCAGCTCAGGCAACCCCGTTAGCATAAGCATTAGCCTCATGGTGTTCTGCAAAACTATGGCACCTGTTGGGCTAGCTTTTCTAAATAAGGATGTTTTTCTGAATGGAAAATTTCAGGTGCACGTTTTACATTAGTAGCAAAGCACAGATTATAAAGCGTATTTTTTTCTGACCTGTAAATTTTATTGCATTTATGGTTTGTGGCATCATAACATTCCCTGAATGTTAGTGTTAGAGGAGGCAGAGGAAACTGCCTTTGCAAATATATAATCGTGTAAATCTTAGTCTCCCCGGTCTTTTTAGAATAACAAACAATCATACATAATTAATTGTAATTTTGCTGGAAGTGACATTATCACCATACTCATAAATACCCATAAGGCAAGGACCGTCCCAGGGGAGATAACTTTCTTTCAATGGTGTGATAAAATGTTCTCATCACAGACAGTATTTATTGCCTGTGTCTCTTGAGAGATGATTAAAACAGAAGAGCAAATAAGCAGACACAAAGCATCCCCACTATGCTCATTTCACAAGCTTGCTTCTACTTGTTTAAAAAAGTGTGTTAATATGGCATCTGAGAATGATCACTTTTCCTCCTTCTGCTTTCTTACTGGGTTTTTATTATTGTTTTGGAGAAAAATGGCTAGAGAAATATCTGAAACCTTAATACCTTTTAAAAACTCCCACACTGAACTACAATTCCTGCTGCAGTAAACTGCACAAAATCTCATCACTTAGTTTCCTCTAGCTAGCTTTCATGCCCCTTTGTGAGCACAAACAGAAAGGCATTTCATTACATTCTCTTTTCTTACGAGGTAAACCAGCAGAAATGAAAATAAATTAATTACATTAAAATTATACATTATTTTCTTTGTCTAAATAAAATATGAGCTATGGTAAAGTCCTATTTTGGGGGTTTTTTAGATGAACAAAATGCCCTTTTTAATTGATTGCTAGTCTTTCAGAAAGGCAGGTGGCGTTTCCTGCAACACTGGCTGCAGCTTGCAATCCCCTTTTGGAACAGCTAAGGAGACTTACAGTTTGAAAAATGTTTGAAGTTACACACTTAGCTAGGATGAAACACTGTGGATAGGTTTACTTCAGCCAAGTTGGTGAAAAACTCTCATTGCCAGCTTTTCCTTTGTTTTTTGAAGTTGCTCTCTCAGTGTAGGTTTAATTCATACCACCTAAGAATAAATCTGCAAAACATAAAACTTATCTGTGCTGTCATGGTATCAGTACTTCTTCTCTTTTTGTTCAGAGATAACTTAAGATCCTAAAATGAGTTTCAATTTATTCCTTCTCTTTTAAAAGCCCTTGCTTTTTGCTTTTGTTTTTACGTAGATATCTTTGTGCATTAATGATGTAGTAACTGTTCAATATCTCTTTTTATGACGTTGTTTAAATCTTCCATGAGCAGCATCAGCTACTTGCTTAAGAAAATATGATGCAAAGTTGTATAGAAGGGTGGAAATGCCACTGACCATGAACATCTGACAGTGCATTCAAGATTTATTAAGGTTCAGTTGCACCATGAATTAGATGCACCTCTAAATCAAATAAGTTATAAGCTGTGTTACTCCTTAGACTATTATAGTAATTTAGAAATTAATATTTAGTCCTATGATGCCAAATTTTTGAAATTTTGCCTTTAATTTAATGATGTTGGAACTTCCTATTTTGCTGTACCATCCAGTATATTTTACACTAAGTTTATGCCTAAGGTTTTAGCTAAGTTCTGTCTACAAGGAAAATAATTTTAATATTAGTGAAGTATATGAACTAGAAAATGAAATATTAAAAGACAAAAATTCTTTTCCCATAAATTTCTGTAATGCAGAAAAACACTTTTGAGCATCGAAGGCATTCAGGTTCGCTTCTTATTAATTCTCCAAGGTTCAGGTGGATGTTTTATTAGGTCTAGGTAACCATTTTGGGCTGCAAATATGATCTATCAGAAACCTTTCTTCTTCACAAGCCTCAGCCAGTGATGATGAGATGAAGACACATTTAGACAAAGAAAGACATCAAATGTGTTCTTCAGAACTGTAAGATACATGTTTGCTTGTTTGAAAATTTTGCTTACCTCGAAGATATTACCTTTAATAATACATCCTTCAGCACCATAAATAATTTTCTAACAGACATAAAGTGTATTCCCTGGTACTTCTCATGATTTGAAATGAGTAAACAAGCAATGTCCCCATATAAACCAATTCAATGGAATTTTTTTTAATAGCAATATCCTTTGTTCCTGCAGTCTTCAAAACACATGGCAAAAAATCATTTTCCCCGGTTTCACACAAGACAACTTCACTTGCTGTTTTTCCACACCATGAATGTGCTGCAGTACACATTACAGGGCATGATTAGAAACATTATGACTCATGATACTATTGAATTTAAATAATAAATTGAATTTTTTAAAAATTTAAACCTTTGAGGAACTTACCAACAAGCAAAGTAGTGGTGGTGCAATTACTGCTGCCATATAAGAAAGAATTTAATTTCCTGTAATTTGTGAAATATGAATAGTTCTGTAAATATTCAATGCTAGCTTAACTCCAAAATGAGCTAACATCTTCTCAGTTTTAGGTGAATAAAGTACTAGAGATGATTTATGTTGTTTTTCTTCATTGTCAGTTTTATTTTTTTTCTCTCCCTAAATAATGGGAATCTTTCATAGTAAAGCTTCACTTTTCCCATAACTTCAGCAACAGTTTCACTACTCAGTCCTCTAATTATTTGATAGGAAAAATATTACAAATTTGTGCAACTGATCCTAATTTTGTCATTAGTATTTGATTTTAAACTATGATAGACATTAACATGATACCAGTGCAATTTTATAATGAAATCCCTCATCCAGGTGGCTTGACATGAGAATTAGTTTATCTACCAGACAGCGCTAAAAAACTAAGAAGAAATTTTATTTGTTATTAGAAGAAATAATTACCACTTCTCTTCAAATTTCAAAAGTCCCACATTCAAAATAAGTGATTTTAATAAGCTGGTAGTTGTTTTGGTTCAGTGTCCCTAAACGGGAAAGATATGTAGAACACAGATAAGTTAAGAAAAAGTCAGTAGGTCAAATAATGACCTACTGTCTATGACTGGGAGATGGCAAATCTATAAACATAACAGGACTCAAAATAAATCAGACAAATGATAAAGATTTTTTGTTGTATGAGAGACGAGTCCTACTTATGAAGACAAAGAATGGCCATAAAAGAGAAAACCCATGAAAATCATAATCCATATTATTAGAATTATTAGAAATGTACCTAGATGATGAAATTTAATTCTTATTTAAGTTTTGGTTTAAGCTCAGGTTTCTAACCTAATATGCAAGCTTCAAGGATCTTGGATTCTAGGTGGCTCATCATACAACACAGGAGTCATCATCAGAAGAATGTAGTTACAGTCATGTAAAGGTGGACGTTGTTCCAGCTGTGCTGTGACCATATCAAATAAGGCAAGACAATATTGCAAAATCACAGAATCATGGAATGGCTGAGGCTGGAAGGGACCACAGTGGGTCATCTGGTCCAGCCTCCCTGCTGAAGCAGAGTCATCCTAGAGCACAAGGCACAGGCTTGTGTCCAGATGGTTCTTGAATATCTCCAGTGGGACAGACTCCACAACATCTCTGGGGAACTTGTTCCAGTGCTTGGATACCCACACAGTAAAGAAGTTCTTCCTCTCAGGTGGTACTTCCTGCGCATCAGTTTCTGCCTGCTGCCTCTTGTCCTGTTGCTTGGCACCACCGAGAAAAGCCTGGTTCCATCCCCTTGACAGCCTTCTTTGAGACAGTTATTCATGAGGTTGCCTCTTAGTCATCTCTTAAGGCTGAACAGGCCCTGCTCCCTCAGCCTTCCCTCACAGGGACAATTATCTTGGTTGCCCCTCCCTCCCCAGCCCACTCCAGGAGCTCCATGTCTCTCTTGTCCTGAGGAGCCCAGAGCCGGACACAGCTCTGAGTGTGGCCTCACCAGGGCTGAGTAGAGGGGCCTGATCACATCCCTTGACCTGCTGGCAATGCCNCTGATCACATCCCTCGACCTGCTGGCAATGCCCTTCCCAAAGCCCCCTAGACACCATCGGCCTTCTTGGCCACCAGGACACTCTGCTGGCTCATGCACAGCTTGTTGTCCACCAGGACCCTCAGGCCCTTCCCCACAGAGCTGCTTTCCAGCAGGTCAGCCCCCAGCCTGTACTGGTGCACGGGTTATTCCTCCCCAGCGACAGGACTCTGCTTTTGCTGTTGTTGAATTTCAGACGTTTTTTCTCTGCCCAACTCTCCAGCCTGTTGAGGTCCTTCTGAAGGGCTGCATCTCTGGTGTACTAGCTGCTCCTCTCAGCTTTGTGTCACCAGTGAACTTGCTGAGGAGGCATCTGCCCCTTCGTCCGAGTAACAGATGGACAATCAGCCCAGTATTGAGCCTTGGGGGACACCTTAAGTGACCAGCCTCCAACCAGACCCTGTGCTGCTGACCCTTTGGGATCTGCCATTCAGCCAGTTCCCAATGCACCTGTCCACTCATCCAGTCCACACCTCCTGACTTCATCAAATGTGAGAGATAGAGTCAAAAGCCTTGCTGAAGTCGAGGTAGACAATATCCACTTTTCTCCACTCATCCATCCAGGTAGTTGTTTCATCATAGAGGGCCATCATGTTGGTCCGGCATGATTTACCTTTAGTGTATGCATGCTCACTAGTCCTGATCACCTTCTTGTCATCCATGTGGATAAAGATTGCCTCCAGAACGAGATGCTCTATCACCTTTTCAGGGATTGAGGTGAGAATGACTGGCTGGTAGTTCCCTGAGTCCTCATTCTTGTCTTCAGGGTGACATTTTCTATCTCTCAGTCCTCAGGCACTTCCCTGTCTTCACAACCTTCCAAAGAGGATTGAGACCCACCTCGTTATGGTGTCCACCAGCTCTCTTGGTGCTCTTGGATGAATTACATCAGGGCCCTTGGACTTGTAGATGTCAAGTCTCTCTAGGTGTTCTCTAACCCAATCTTCCTTGACCAAGGGAAAGTCATCGTTCCAGCATTCTTTTACCCTGGTATCTTCAGTCCAAGATTCATGAGGACTGGTCTTGGTAGTGAAGATGCTCTTTGAACAAATCCTGGAGGTACCTTTTCAAACAAGGTTGCTTCTTTTCTGTCTTCCCTTCTTTCACTTTTCTATCCACTCTCTCAGAGTCACATTCCTAACCACTACTTTGCTCTAAAGTGAATACTAGACACCGCTGTTTTTGAGTCACAAGACATCAGCACAACACATTAAAAATTTTGCTGCTTCTTTTACTATTACAGAATTACTGCACAAACAGAAGGTTTAGAGCTTTCATATCTTCCCTTCTGTAAATACTGTTTTAAATTTAATTTTCAAGTATTTTTAAGGTTTTGGGGTGGGATTTCTAACCTGTTAAACTTGCCTTGACTTAACTTTATGAGGAAGTCTCAGAATTCTTTTAGTACCTCGCAATTTCTCTTTGAAATATTTTCCCTATATAAGTCTACTAAAAATACAATACTTGATTGTGAGAATTTTGATGCTGAGTTCCAGTCTGGAGTGAATTTTACAGTTAGGTTATAAATCCTGGAGAGCAGAACTTTATAATGGAAATGCTTCTAAGTCTGCCCACTGAACTACTGCTGGAACAATTTTCTACACGGTGTAAAGGCCACTTGAAATTTTTCTATTTTTTCCCTTGTAAAGACAAAGAGATCTTTTTCAGAAGGTGGAACTTTTGAATAAAACCAAAATTGTTCTTATCGTATACTATCATGAAACTAAATTCAGTTTGTTCAGATATTACTTTTCTCCTAAAAATCATGTTGCCCTTCTGAGCATTTGGTTTTGCCTATGGAAGCTGACAACACGCAAAGCAAAGGCTTTACATAATGGGATGGAGAAACATGAATAATCAAGAGTATCTATGCATTTCCTTAGATTTAAACACACTGTGTGATCTCAAAATGTTCCATCTACAACTAGTCTGATAAAACCATCTTAAAAATCCAGATAATTTTTTTTCTTTTTAATTTGGTTGAGCACAGAGACAAGTGGATCTATATCAGAATTCATTATGTATTTTGCCCTTTTTCTCAGGGAAAGAGTCATGCATAAAGAGTTGGGGGAATCTATGCTAGTAAAAGTAATGACACTTCACTAATGACAAATTTAATTAATTTCAAGAACATTCATCAAATTCCTGTTGGTTTAGGTTTTTAAGTTTTTTTCAGTATGTAAAATGTTTGGTAAGAGCATAGGCCTGTATACTTCTGCTAATCTAAGAATCTGTTTAATGCCTAAACTTCATAGCTGGTTCCTGAATACAGGTTTTATCAATTTTAATCTTCTGGAGAATTTATGTGCTACATAAACAAGTATTAAAGATAATAAATCAAAGTAGGATACCTTGGAATGTATTTTTCCCAACCACTTATTAAAATATGCTTTATGGAACATATAGGAAATACAATCTCTGTAGAAGATTGAAATTGTAATAAGTTACTCTAGTCTTTCCTGTTTATCCACAGATTATTCTTCACATTTTTACATATGATGGCCACAAATATTTTAGATTTTATAGAGCAGACACACATTTAACCAATCCCTTTGATCAGTGTGAGAGACTAGGAGAGATTTTCATTATCAGTCATACATCTACAAGTATAATAATCGTACATGTCTACACCTTGCTTATAAATACAAACTAGCACAATCTATTAGGGTATTAACTTACTATTTGATAAAAAAGTTTTTAATTTAGATGACAAAAAGCTTTCTGTACATATCTCTTGTCACCCAATATATTTAGATGTTTGCAAATCAGACTTGTAAAATTCATTCATGCTGAATGAATATACTGTAATCCACCATGAAATGTGTAAGCAGTGATGCAAATATGACATTTTCAGAAGAACTCACCATTGGTTTACTGTTAGAGCTGAAATCAATATATATTAATCATACTAATAACCTTTTTAACACTTATTTGATAGAAGTAATGTACATAGAAGACACATAGACAGCTGTTACAGACTTAATTTCTTGGGTCACTAACTTGTTTTCACTAACATAGTGAAAATCATTTCACTATGATACATAATACATCCTATTATATGACGGTGGTGTAAATAATAGAATGTGACAAGAGACATGCACAATGCTAACCATCTAAAAGTTTGGTAATTATATAGATTGGTATTTTTTGCTATTTCTGTGATGTAAGATTTTAATTGTTTTCCAATTGATGTAGGTTCTGTTAATTTCATTGTAACGTGATTTCAGAATTAGACCTGCAATTTGTGCACATTCTATACTTCTATTTCTCATTGGAAGTGTTGAAAACTAAAATATTCTGAAGCATTACTGTTCGAAGTGTTTTTGAAGGGAATGTTTAGACTAATCCATAGACATTAAATATGGGAAATGAAAATGTTACCTGATTGTTCAATTACAAACACCTTTTGATATGGGTTTCCTTTCAGTTGTCTTACATGAAAAAAATATAATATTAGTGACATAAATTTTTCACATTTGCAACTTCCATGAAGCCATTCTAACAGGAAAAATCAATAGAAATTCTAAAATATCTAATGTAGTAAAAATAGAAAGCAACCCTTTAAATTCATAACCTACACCATCACTTTTACAAATTTCATCCAAGAAACAGGAGATTGGATTTTTGTTTGCTTGTTTGTTTAAAATTGCTAAGCTGAAGAGCATTCTCCAAAATTCTCAAGTTTGTCATCTAGAGAAAACAGTAGTTCAACATGACAGGTGGACAAATGAAACAGAGACTTTCATTAAATCTTCCTTAATTCATTGCCAAAGGAGTACATTAGAAGTCATCATTCTTACTATCAAATATTCCCTACATAAATGTCTGAGCACCAAACTCCACTAAGAGAAACAGTGACAGAGTACTTGATTTTAAGCATAACTTGTTATGCCACTTGACAAACATGGCAAGAAGAGCAAAGAATGTAAGAAATTTACATTAAAATATAGAACTTAATGCTGTGCATATATTTGATCCAGATATTAGAAAAAAATAAGGACTTTCATTATATAGCCTGTTGACATGCACGTACTATGTACAATATATACTTCTTTTAAATTATAATTCACAAGAACACAGAAGGTAATATATCATTCTTTCAACCTTTAACAAATGCTGGAACAGAAGGCAATATTAGGCTGTGACATAAGAAATTTACCTTTTCTAATTGCCTGCTGTTTGAATTTCAACATTCTGAAACTAGCTACGTGTGCAAAGCAAACCAGGAAAGCTGTTAGAGTGTTTGAGTACTATGTTCAGCACATTAGAATGCCAGTAAGGTTTTCCACCCTTTCTGTGCGCCATTCATCATTTATTGCACTGTATTTAAGTGAAATCTGGCCACTCTCTTAAAAAAAACCAAAACAATTAAAAAACCCAAATCAAAACAAAAAAAGGAACATAAACCCCAACCCAAGACAAAAAAAAAGTCTACACAACAAATCACAATCAAAAAGCAAACCCAGAAAACACTGATAGATAGTTGTAGTTTTGGGGAACCGAAGTTCAATGGCAGGACAGGTGTCAACATTAAAAAATATTATATCAAATCTTCTGGCCTTTCAGTCTGGAGACTGAAAAAGGGAACATCAATTTAGTGGAACAACTATGCTGAAGTGAAGCACATAACTTAAACAAAAGCTTAAACAGAAAGAATTTTTACTAAACAGTAGCACTTTACATCCTATTCTTTTAGTTAAATTGATGTACATATTTGTTGGCTTTGTTGATTAGAGACAGAAAAGTGTGAATAGACTTTGGCTATGTGGTTTTTTGTCGATGCTGTTGAAAAAAATTATATTTTGCATTGGATATTTATGAAAATGTCAACAGTTTCAGAATGCTCATAGTTGTATAAACATAGCTAAAATACCCTAATTCATTTTTTGACAATATTCTAGTCATTTGGAAAGAACAAGCAGCACTAAGGTGAGTATTACTGAGGTGATTATTGTAGATGAAGTATTGAGGTAACAGGTATAAGTAAATTACTTTTTCTACGAAAATAGTGTACTGATATCCACAAATAATGTATACAGTCAAACAAGATAAGCTAAGAAGCTCAACAATTTATCAGCACAAGTGAACTTCTTACAGAACTATTTATATGTCTGTAAACAGTAACACATAAAATTTTGGGGTGTTTTTTTCCATAGAGCATATAATTTTGGTTCTTTTATTTTTATTCAACTATTGTGAATGAAACTTGGTTGTGTGATTTTGCAAGGGAAAACAATCATTTTATGCATTGTGAGGCAAGCTGTGGCAAGCTAGCTTGAGATGGTTCAGGTTGATATTTGGTTTAGTGTGGTTTGAACATAAGAAAATGTGGAAACTAGAAAAATAAAAAAGGAATCCAAAGAGAAGAAATAGTCTGCATATCTTCAAAGACGAAAATAACCCACTGCTGCTGAGACATGTTACAGAGTTGATTTATTCTGAATAAATAAGAATTTTATAGAAATATACAAGAATACAATGCTATTGTATTTGCTATGTCTGTATGCAAGGCGAAGCATGTAAATGTTTTTAAATGCTTTAAAATTTTTTTAAAAAATTATTAATAATCATTAAGTTACAATTTTTTAAAAAGTGAAAACTACTATTCAGCCTCTCATACTTTTGTTTGCCTTATACTGTACAGAAAGCCAGAGAAATAAGTGCAAACTACATATGACAAAGAATGAGATGAATATAAGATGTCATTAATATTCTCTTAAGTTTGCCATTGTTTTTCAAAATCTGAACACATAAGAATGACACATTGACCCCAAGAAACACAAGGAAAGTATTTTTTGTTTTGATGGGAAAAAAGAACATTGCAAGCTGTTTGCCATGACCTGATCATATGAAGGAAGAGACAGATGTGTCTACCTATGCCAAAGTGTTTAATACTCTCAAGAAAGTGAATACAGAATGGTTTCTGATGCTCCTTCAATTACTGTCTCTTCTAACTTTCTTCCATGATGTCCTGACGAGGAGTCCCAGGGTGGTTTTCTTAGAACCATTATTTCTGATTACTTCTTTTGCCAGAGGAGTAGGAAGAAAGAAAGCGTGAAAGAAACAATATTTGAAATAGGCACAATACAGAAATAGTGTTTGGCAACTGTTTGCTGTATGTCTCAGCTATTGAGAACTATTTATTTCTATTAGTCTATTTATTACTATTATTCTTCTGATAATATCTTTGTTACTTTAGATTTACTCATCGCTCCTGATGGACAAAAATCCTTAACTGGCGATGAAACTCTAAGATGTAGGAGAACTTCCAAAATTCCAGCTCCATGTTCATACCACTCAAGAGTAGCATGTACTAGGTATTTTAAAATCCATTTAACACAATAACTGATCTTTAATTTTCAGGGAAAAAAAAAGAGTAAATGGAAATCCTACTTCTCAGTTATTCCTGAGAGAAGTGCAGAACAAACAGGCAGACTGATCTAGTGAGGCACTTGCAATGCACTTGAAGGCAAGGCAATCATTAACTCATATTAGCCTAAATGTCTGGGTGGCAAAGACCATGGAAATGAGAAAACCTCTGTGAATTTGTGAAAATAAAAGTCCACTCATATCTTGAGCGGAATTTCTCAGCTGCATGACTGCAGTAATGCTATATAACTCTGTTTTGTGGTAGAAAATGAAAATAACTTCTCAGGCTGAAGTTCCAAGATAATTTTTTTTTTTGTTTTGTTATTACTGTGTGGCGCTGGAAAACCATTAAGGTCTAAACAACAAAGGAGGATTAGATCATCTGTTTCCTAGCTCTGCATTAAAAACCCAAGTTAAGTGCCTAGAATTGCAATGCACTAGTTTGACAGACTCCAAAGAGCCGGACAGGCTTTTTAGATGGACATTATTTATCCAGGAAGAAAATTCAAGAGATGGAAAATTTCTTATCCTCCGCCTCAATATTACAAACGTTTTCATATGTTATCAGGAATTGCAGGTCATGATCTTATCATACAAGTAAATGTGTCCACCTACTTTAAGAAAAATTTCATCATTTGGTTCTCACATTTTTTTCCTGCAAAATTTCAAGCAAAACAATGCATTTTTAGAAAAGTACCTTGATCTTTTCTTTTGGGGTGTCAGTGTTCTTAAAAAATTATACAGCAAGTCATTTAGTGCAGGCCCCTGCTTGGGATGCGAAGTTTTAGGTTTAGTTCCTTCTTCTGCTTCAGGACAGCTCTCAGTTTATTGTCTTTTACTTGTGTACTGCCATGATGGCCTCTATGTATTTTGAGTTGTACTGGTCTCACGACTCTCCTTTTTGAAGTTCCACAGTTCATAACTCAAGCAACCAAACAGATGAGCAAAAGCTTCTTCTTAGAGGGAAAGAAAGGAGCATGACATCAAAGTGCAGTGATTAGAGTTCTCATATAGATGGAAGGGGTGAGGATATATTTATGCTTTTTCATTACACAAGGGACTAGACTAAAAGCTCCCCCTTTTCCATTATTTGGAATTCCAGCTGGGTACCACTCTGCTTTTCCTTGATGTCCAGTCTGAGATTTCTGTAGCCTGCTCAGAAACTGTCCAATCTGAGATTTCTGTAGCTCTGCCCAGTAGCAGGTTCAATATATAAAAATCAGGTCCATATGAAGTTTTTATGGGCTAAGTGCCTAGTGATATTTCAAAGTCTGAAGTTTTAATCATATAGGCCTCAATCCTGCCTAAATACTGCCAAAGAACCTAACTCATTTTAGAGGAGCTAGGTGTTCTTCTGCTGCATGCCTGAGGCTGGCACCCCCCCCCACCCCTTCACTGCAATTCTGTCCTTGGAAGCATGATAAAGGTGACGATATTAAAATCTACATTCAGCAGAAGACTTAGAATACAGCTACTTTGTTCAGAACCCATCCATGTGGTCTGTGTTTTTATCTCCTCTACTTGTGTCTAATGCTGTAGGAGAGATCACATTTGAATAGCACCTGGGCTTCTTTGACTGAAAAATATCTTTTTGATCCCTAAAAACCAGAGTAGGATTTGTACCTAAATCACTGAATTTTATACACTGGAGAAAGCAGCTGGGGAGGGGGCAGGGCAGAGGCCTTAAAAAATCTTGTGGTCCTCATATTACTTCCTGGTTTTGTCTTAAGTAAAAAGGTTAAACTCAATGTCTTTACCTGAAGAACTACTTTTTGGTTTAGTGTTTCATAACATAATTTAAAATGTGCATATGCTGAACATTATTTGATAGCAAAAATGACATTCCCAGACAGTGCAGTGAAGTATAAAGGGTAAGGCTCAGTAAGAGTTTGTGTCTGTCCTGTGAAGAGCAGATAAAACATCCTTTTCTTGCAAGTGTTCTCATCCTTTCCTCTCTCCAAGCCCTTCAGCTCTAAAGCTGCAGTCTGATTTAACAGCTTTTCTTGCAACTTAAAATAAATTGTCTAAGTGTTTAATATGTTGTAGAACTGTTATTTTGCTTTTGTCATTTAGTCAAGTTCTTCACATTCTGACAGAAAGGCCTAACTGGCAATGAAGGAAAACAATACTATTCTTTACACCACATAATCACAAAAAATCCAACCAACCAACCAAAAAAAAAAAAAACCGCACCAACCAACCAAAACAAACAACAACAACAAAAATCCCAAAAAAACAAAAAAACAAGAAACCACACAAAATCCTGCCTCAAATCCATCACAGTAGAGAAATATAATGTCCCAAATGCTGGCTAAGCAAGACCGAATTTATTAGCTCCTCTGGTGTAAAATAATTAAGCAAAAAATCTCAAAAGAACTAGGAAAGAATTTTTTCCCCTAAACATCTTTCATTGTCCTTTATTAACATCATTTTCATGCATAGCATCCTACCTAACATGCAGAGTAAAATGCTCACCCTTTCTGCCAGCGAAGCAGGAAAATACTTCCCATTAGAATAAATACCAATAACTGCAATTGTTGCCAGGGTCCGAGTATTCTGCAGAGTATTTCCTTGGTCTTCAGAAACACTGTCCATATAGAAAATGTGTGGATCACATCTCACTCCTTTTCTCACCTGAACTAGTAGTCACATGTGTACAAAGTTGATTTGCAATATTTCTTTTTAATTTTATTAAATTTATAAACAAATTTCACAAATTAGAGACTGCGTATGAAACATTCTTATCATAGAGCATAAATAACTGCAGTTCTTGAAGCTAACTCTTTTTTAAAAGTCGGTATTTATTTGAACCATTCTATATTAGTCTTTCTCAACTTCTATTTTGGATAAAAACATTTTGGAAACAGGAGGGGTTGTGGAATTGCTATTAAGAAAGAGAGACTAAAGAACAATTTTTATTTGCATAGGATGCTTCATTCACAGTTCAGTGACATGCTAGAACCAAATTTCCTCAGGTTAGTTGGTATAACAGCTAAATATATAGTGTGTGCACATAACAATGTAATCTATCTAAAAATAAAATCCAAGCCAAACAAAACCAAAACCACTTAAAAGCAGAACCATATAAAATTAATATACAGAAGTATGTGTATGTGGATTTGTGGCTAATTAGCTTCCCCGAGAACATTTGGCTTTGTGACTGATGATGACAAGGAATATGTATTTTAATGCTTTAAATATTTCAGAACTTTATAAAAAGTGGCAACAATAAATTAAGAAATTGCAAACATTGAAAAGAGAAAAAGATTGAGAAGAATGCATTTTTTCCAAAGGATCATTTTTAGAATTAAATTGGAATTTGAAATTTTGTACTTCACTGCATTTAACCTCCTGATGACATCTGTGGTAGTTCTTATGACATTAGTACACAAAAGAAAAAAAGTCAGAGGACCAGATTCAACCAGCAGTAAGGGATAGCATTGTGGATTCACTCAGGAATATAAATCCAGATAACTGCATTTTATTTGTTATACTCCTTTTTAATTTGTCTGTTTAAATTGCTGCAGGAATTATCTGGGCATGGAATTCTTATGATGTGACACTGGAACTCAGTCTTCTGTAGCCAATATTCTTTAATCACAGAATATTTTGCCTTTTGGTCCTTGCATCAAAGGAAAACCTAATGCATTAAATTATACTGGTATATCAGAATTTTAATATTTCTCCTCTGTGAGAACAAAATTCTAAACTTCAATTTATGAAGGAACTTGATCCTATGAGTTTTAAGGAAAGAAAAGCAGAAAGGAAATTAAAAGGGTTATACTAAATTTCTTTTCATGAAGGCTTTTAATTAAGTCTTTAATGTTGGGGTTTTTTTATTTTTATCTAATATTACATTGATTTAATTATTATTTTATTTAGCTGATTCATGCACATTTCTTCAGTGCAGCTGTGTGAGATTATTATAATAATTCTAGATACAGATAAATTTGTATAGTTAAGATTTATCTGCCCTTAAGTAAAACAGAACTGGCCATGGGATAGAATACATTGATGTGTAACATTAATGATAACGATAAAGAGTTACTTAGATTAAAAATGTCAGAAGACTTTTCTGAAATAAATCCAGTCAGAAATAAAACAACTTTTGGAAAAAAATCCACTTTGCCTTGAAGTAAAGATTTGAAGAAGACTGGAAGTCCTTTCTAATTTTTTTCTTCTTTTTTCTTTGAAAAAGAAGAAAAGGAAGAAAAAGAGAAAAGAAGAAAGCCTTATTTGAAAAAAACCTTTTTGATCCTGTCAGTCTTATTAAAATTTTTTACACAGGCAAAGACCTGTTTCTGTTCTCTATGCCAGTATTCCCAATCTGTGACAAAATTACCCAACCCCCATTTATTCCTCTGAGAAGCCTGCATTGTTCACTAAAGGCATATTTAATTAAGCATAATTTGCAATTCTTTGATCACTTTCATGGTTCTTCTTTGAATTAGAAAATTATTTCGATACCCTTCTTAGCTGCAGAAATCTGAACACCAAGATCCAGCAATAAAAAGCAGTGCCAAATGCATACCATCTGCTATATGATATTATCATTTGAATTCACCCAGCAACTAATTTATCAACATATTATGCACAAGACTTCACACCTCCCTTTAAAAGGATGCATGCTTCTTGTATCCCAAAATATTCTAATAATTCTTTATTATAAGTTATCTGCTTCCTTATTTTCTACTTTTTCTTTTTGTCATCTGTAGATAGGTTCAATAATGACTTTGTGTTTTTATTTTCTTTTTTTGTCTTCAAATCATTTTTTTGATAGAAATGTTGAATAGCACACAAGGAAGATCTGATCTCAGACCCATACTAGAAGCATCATATTTCATTTGATGAAAACTTCCCATTTATGTTTGTCTTGGTTTCAGCTGTGTTTCAGAGTTAGTTTGCTTTACTGGCTGGTGTGGTGCTGTGTTTTGGATTCAGTATGACAACGATGTTGATAACACACTGATGTTTGGTTGTTGCTAAGCAGTGTTTACCCCAAGTCAAGCACTTTTCAGTGTCCCAGGCTCCGCCAGGGAGGAAGTGCACAGAAAGCTGTGATGGGGCATGGCCAGGACAGCTGGCCTGAGCTGGCCAAAAGGATACTCAAAGCCACATTCCGTATCACAGAAAGGCATACCCAGCACATAAACGGAGGGCAGCTGGCCAGGAGCCACTGGTGGCTGCTCAAGGGTTAGCTGGACCTTGATCAGCAACTAGTGAGCAACTGTATTGTGCATCACTTGTTTTTCTTGGGTTTTATTCCCCTTTCTCTCTCATTTTCATTACTATTATCATTAGTAATAGCAATATACTATTACATTCTGATATTAATTATTAAGCTGTTCCTATTCTCATCTCAAGATTTACTCTTTTTTTGTTTTTCTGACTCTCATCCCCACAGGGGTGGGGCAGGGAGTAAGCGAGCAGCTATGTGGTACTTTGTTGCCAGCTGGGGTTAAACCGTGACAAATATTCTCAGATCTAACTTATAATTTTGAATCTTTTTAATATACAGTTAAAATATCATGTGATATGAAGCTGCATGAAAATCCAAGAACATTAAAACACTATTATCTTTATCAACAAAACCTCTTATTTCAAGTTGGCTTTAACAAGTTCCATTTTACTCAAACTAATGCCAGTTGGCTTTGATTCTGTGGCCTCAAGCCTATTCTCACCAATTTGTTACATTGCTTAGAATTGGTATCACATGAGCAGATGTGTAATCTGTGATAATTCCCCCTTCCCAGAATGCCTCTAGAAACCAGAGCTGTCTCATCACTACAATACGCTGAGGATCCAAAAGGTGAGAATTTTCTATGTATTACCTTCTCCCACATCTACATTTATAAAACAAATGTAAAAAGAATAAACTAAAACATGTCTTATGGTAAGCCAAAAACAGATATTCTAAACTGCATACTTTGCTCAGTGGGGAAAAGATGAAGGGACGAAGAGCATGTGACAGATCCCTGTAATTTTGCCTAATCAGCAGCACAATGAATGCAGCTGAGAATATACAGACTGCTACTGTCAGAATCACATATTTTTTAGTACTGTCAAACATTAACTTTACCCCTGTTCTATAGTCTTCCAAGATTAACAGAAAATCAGCACTCCTGATCTATAAAATTCCCTTCTTAGCTAATATCATTACCTGCTTGCATTTGCCAGTTAAAATTTCCAAATTTTCCATGGTTTCTAGATTTAGTTTCTTTATAAACTTAAATTTTAAATCACTAAAACTACAATGATTTCCCCTTCAGTTGACTTATTTTTTCAGAATCTGAAAAACCATTTTAGGCAGAACACTTTTGTAATTTTAATATAGACCTCCTCCCTGTATTTTTTTCGGATTAAATTCTTTTGCCCACATAATACGACAGCAAACCTGCCCCTTAAAAAAAGTATCCATTTCTGATTGAGACATTTTTGAAACTACATCCTTGCTGAATGTTTCGGAGTTCATTTACCTATTCTTGAAGCTAGTATGATAGAGACAACGAACACATGGATGCAATGACACTGCATAATTTGTACCTTGATAAAGTACTTCCTCAACAGTTCAATGTACAGCTATGCACAGTAAAAATATAAACTGTAATAGCAAAGTTTAATTATAATTATTACTACTGAGTTTTATGTATGAAACCAGAGATCTTCAAAAGCAGACATTTTTTTTTTCCAAAAAACTGTGGCAAGAAAACTGCAACACAATTTAAAACAAAAGTGCTACTCACAGAACGGAAACCATACAAGACAAGATTCTGGTGTTGCTGGATGACCTAAAAATACTTTACTGTCCTTGAAAAAAAAGTTAAGGAATTGCTTTTAACAGAAATACATCCTCATTTTGAGGAAAAATCAAGAAAATGACAACCAGAGAGGTGCCTGCCTAAACGGAGAAGATTATCTTTTTATTCAGTCATTTGATTTCAAATCTGTGCCTATTTCTTCCTCCTCTTCATCCAAGTTCCAGATTGATTAAGGTAAAGACAGAATTGACTCTCAAACCCCAGAACACCAGGTAGTTATTTCAAAGTATTTCTAACTATATCCTTTATTTTTCCTGTGGAGAGAAGGGTAAGAGTATGAAAGTTTTCCTCCTTCCCCTGGTTATGTTGCCAGACTGGTATTTACTGTAATCCACAATTTCCATCTTGCAGCAATTTGGATGCCAAGTCACTGCCCACTCCAGGCCTTTTAGGTTAATGTGGAGTGTGAATTCCAGTGAGTGAAAACTTATTGCAATTTTTTTGCATGGCACTGGTAGAGAGAGGAAGGAGGTAACATTTTCCCAGCATGACATATAAAGTTAAGCTCTTTCACTCTGCTGGTGGGAAGAACCACTACCCTTGTTAAGAGTATTCTTGTTAAGAATTGTTCACTGATTTTATATCATGCCTTTAAGAACTTTGCGTATAGAGAGGTATTACTGAGGAGCTACTGTTTGGGCTAAGGAACTAAGGCCAGCAGCAGTGGGAGTATTAATTTTTAGTTCAATAGATCAGAAACACAAGGGGCCAGCATGCCATTCTGTCTTTTGAGACTTGTGACAGTTCTGTGACATGTCACTTTTATAAAAATCCTTTCACCTTTTTTTTTCTATTTGATTATATCATAACAAAAGGTGCTCACACCTATAATTACAGAAGGCATATGCACTCCCTTTGGAGTTATTTATTTCAGCGTACCGACCTAATGTGCTCACAAATCACTGTGATCACTGATTGCTAATCCTGTACCTGCTGTGGGTAAAAACAAGGGGAGAAAAGGGCAATACTTTGGCCCTAATATCAATAATATCCCATGAGTATTAGGACTTCATTTACCCATATATTGCTGCATCACCAGGGACCTAGTTAATGCCAAACTGTCTGTCTTTACAATTTCTTAAGCAGCCAAGCTGTGGACAGGACTGGCTATAAATAGAGCATTAACTAAACACAGGCATGGAATATTTCTTCTCTGACTATGCATGAAGATAAGCAAATCTGTGTATCCCCATCTTGAGCCTGATATTTGCACGTTTCTTACAGTTGCAGCAGGAAAATAATTACAGTACTTGCCCCTATGTTTACTCTCAGCAAGGAGAAACAACTGTGTCCTGTCTCTCACATGATTTTGTTGCTTCATTAATTAAAGTACAGTTCAAAAAAGAGCTGGTCTAACTTTCAGCTAATGAATAGGAAGCATGCAAAAAATAACTGGTCTGTCTGTGAGCTGACAATTATATGAACCAGGAAATGGAAATAAGAAAATGCTTTCAGATTTCAAGGAATAGAACTCACTATCATATATTATTAGCCCAAGTATGAATTTGGGACTGGTGAAGCAGGAATGTTTACATCCAAATGAACATGTTAAAATGAGTAAGATTGATTAAAAGTTATTAACATTTTAAAGAAAACAGAATTGAAATAAAGGTTGATTTTAGAGTATATAGAGAGAGAGCCCTTGTGAATTGCAAATCTACACAGATTTTCATTAAGCATGTTAGCTTTGGTTCCAAAACCATCATCATCAAAACCATGTGTCATCCTAAAAGTTTGAAAGACTGATATAGCTTACAGCTTTTCTGTAAGACAAAGTGGATGACGCTGAGTTCCATATTGCTAGGTTTCTTCTGCTGCTTAAGCTTTCATTTGTTGCAGTACATTATTCCGACGCTGCAAATTGCAATGTAATAATTTTACTAATCACTGAAAAAGTGGCCAAATTTATCCCTTTCTATTCAAAAGGTAGAGAGCTTCCATAAATACAAAAAAAATATTACTTTCTACTGCTTCTATTATTGCAAAGGCAACACTTGCACGAAGTAAGCCAGAATTTTTCATGGTTTATTCATCACTCTGAGAACTAAGTTTTGTTGTCAAAATTCATACAGCTGGTTCTTATTTCAGAAGACTAGTGGTTTGCCCTAATGTTTAGCTTACAGATTTTATCTGTAGTGGCTCATAATTATAGAAAAAATAAATTTATAAAATTATATATATGTTTTACTTGTGAGTTAACAAATTTCAGCTGATTTTAAACATAGTGCATTGCTCTGTTGTGGGTACCTCAACTTTCAATAAAACTACTTAAATAATGCTTGTATAAAAATGTCTTTTATTTATTTGCATTTTTTCATGAATAGTCAAATACTTGCACAGTAAATTGTTTCATCACTCAGCGTTATTCAGCATAACCACTTGTAAGCATTTTGCTGGTAGTGTGTGCTTGTTTTAACTCCCTGCCCTACACAGGGCTTTTTAAAAAAAACAGGCTTTTTTAGTTGTATATAAACTTTGAAAGAGCTGTTCAAAGGAGACCAAATAGCAATCGATATGTTCGAGTTCAGTCCAGAGTCCAATAGAGTCAAGGCACAAAACATTTCTCAGTGTTTCCACTATATACTGTAATTTTCCCTTGAGAAACATTCATTAATAAAGTAGCAGTAGCCTTGACTTTATTAAGTCATATTATTCAAGTTAATTTTGACATTACTTCCTCATGTTGCTGTTTATTTTTTTATTTTGGCCCTTAGTGAACAGAACAAATCCTTTAAAGTCGCATGAACTCCAGACTAAAGTTTCTGAATATGTGCTGCACAGAGGACACCTCTTCTTCAGTGCCTGCAGGTATCTCCTAAGAGTTGTTAACCTCCCATATCAGGGCCTGCTAGGACCTGGACACACTGGAACAGAACAGTATTCAGGACATCAGTAACTTTTGCAGCCTATACTGTGTTCAGTGCTGACATGATTTTGCTGTTAGCAGAGAACTGCCCTGGGGAGTTTTAAATAGTTCAGATAAGTCTACATGAACTGAAGATACCCCGGCAGCTGTGGTGTAGGTTCTTCTCATGAGAAGAAAGGATAATGGTGCCTTTCAAATTTGTTTCATTATTTTATGTGAATACATTATGAAACAGGTTCAGTTAAATACCTTTTATATTCAAGTGATCAAAAGGAACTTTTTACTATTTGCACAGACAGAGAAATCAGAGAAAAAGTAGATTTCTGTGAGGAACACTTTTTTCAAAATTATAGAGAGATGATTAACACATAAAGTTAGTCTATGGGTCTGGTGTAGAGCTGGAATTAAATTATGAGTAGGATTTATAGACCACTGAAATAGGGGTTCATCATAGAAGTGCTGGCACAGCAGTAGCAAGGGTTAACTGAGTGCGGTTTTCATGAGGCAGAACTCCTGGTGGAGTGATATGAAGTTAAAGAACAATATTAGCAACATATTCCTTGATGTAAATTCCTCCACTTCTAAGACCATCCTCTATATATGTCTTCTGTACATGCTGGAAAACACTTAGTGTTTGTGATGCTTTTGCATGCATCAGGAGAGCATCTTCAGCTGCTAACTTAATCCCACACTCATTAGCAAAGTCCATCAAAGGAGTTTTTGCAGTCCTTATTTGTCTAATATTATTTTTTGAGAACTCATGCTATGCTTCTATCTGTCATGATATTTTAGCACTATGGTCTGAAATCAAAGAAACTGAAATTATGGAGACAGAGAGATTTTAAAAGTCAGCATTCCACAAAATTTCATGTCTGAAACAAAGTCATGTACATTGCAAAAATGACAGATTTGTTTCAAAGTTCTTATCACTTTTTAAACTTTCATCATAGTGAAATTATTTTTACTCTTTGGTATCAATTTTTAGAATTTTAGCCACTCTGTTTCTTCCTTTACAATTATAAAGAATACAATCCTTTGTTATATATTTGTACCCAACAGCAGGCCTTTGAGAGCTCAGTATTGGTGCGATATGACACAGAACATGGGAGATCAAACATCATTATGAAAGGTCTTTTTTCTTAATTATGGCAAGGATAATGAAGTGAGTTGTATCTGACAGACCCCTTGGAACTCATTATTGTGCTGTACAGCAGCTCATGTTGACACCACCGAGAAGCAAAACCTCAGACACTGACAAAGACCTTTAAAAGGCTCTGAAGACCATGTTCTAGTTGCCTATTGGGATACTTAATACCATCTTATTTCCATAATAACATTTAAAAAATAATGAATTTCTCTATAATCAAGAAATTTCAAATACTAAAGACAGTGCAGCACCTAAAATAAGTTGTTCAGGAGGTGATTACATTGTCTCAGGTAAAAAGCTGCCCAAGACAGCCTAGTTAAATGAACAGGCTTTTATATGTGAGACCATTAAAAAAAGGTCCAGTTTTATTAGCGCAGTTAAACTCTCTCTCTGAAATGGGTGAAAATCCAAGCTTCACTTTATGGGCCAAGATACATGTGTAAGCATTCATTAATGCAACAAAAGGATCTTTGTAAACTATACCTAAAATCTTATGAGTACCGAGGATAAAAATATATTTATTCCATGTACATGATTCCAAAAGAAGTGGTTTGGGGAATATGAATGACTTGCATATGGTCATTGAAAAGGCCAAAATAGGATGAGATACTCCAATGCAGAGCCTAAATTCTGCTTCATTTTCTTCACTCATTGGTAATGTAATCCAGAAGCGAGAAAGATAATGTCACTTTCTTAGATATCTGACTGTTATATGTCACAGTACTATGTAACTACTTGAATTAAAGAGCTAGTCTAAACTTCCCTTTGAAATTACTGGCCTAAAATTGTTTTGCAAAACTCTGGGGTTTCCTAAAATGCAGAATTTCAGTTAGGCGTCTCCAAAAATTGTAATTTCAGAAATGAATGCTGATGCATTTTACAGTGTTTAAAATCCAGTGTTAAAATTCTTTTTTTCTAACTTTCTACCATGACCCCCACTCTAATCTAGTTGATGTCTATAATTTTGCTTTTAAAAGAGCTACAATGTCTTCAATCTGTCTACATTAAAACTTGAAATAGGCATGGTTATATTTTATGCTTCCTTCATGAATGAAAGGGAAAAATTGCATTCAATAACCTCATTCCCGCTGAACTACATTTAAAAACTATTTTTTTGAAGTCTCTTAGGTCAGACTTTTAGAATATCTCTTTAATTTATAAATATTATCTATTTGTATACATAAAAGCCAGCCATTGTTTATTGTTATTAATATAAAAATAAGAAAATATGTCCACAATTCCTCAACTGCCACTTACAGATTTGGATTTTAGCCTAAAGGGATGAATACGCTCACAAAGATTTCAAGATCAAGGGAAAAATGTTCTGTGAAAGTATTGTTTGAGCACAGTGCTTTCTGAGTGCTTCATGTCCACAGTATAAGAGACAAAAACTAGAAAAAAACCAAGAGATTTAAAATATTTGCATTCTTAACTTGGTAGCATTACACAGCAAAAGAGAAAGGTAGAGAAAATAATCATAGAAACAAGGAACCATATCAGATGGAAAATACTTTTAAGACGACAGAGTCCAACTATATGTTGGCATATATAATGTGAGTCAGCAGTGCCCTGGCAGCCAGGAGAGCCAACCCTGTCCTGGGGTGCATCAGGCACAGCATCGCCAGCCGGGCAAGGGAGGGGATTGTCCTGCTCTGCTCTGCACTGGGGCAGCCCCATCTTGAGTGCTGGGGGCAGCTTTGGGCAATGCAATATAACCAAGACATTAAACTGATAGAGAGCATCCAAAGGAGGGTGACAAGGATGGGGAAGGGCCTTGAACAGAAGCCGTGTGAGGAGCGGCTGAGGGCACTTTTTCTGTTCAGCCTGGAGGAGACCGAGGGGAGACCTCAGTACAACCTGAAACTTCCGCTTGAGGGGAAGAGGAGGGGCAGACATTGATCTCTGCTCTTTGGCGACCAGTGACAGCACCAAGGGAATGGCCTGAGGCTGTGTCAGGGGAGGTTTAGGTTGTATTTAGGAGAACATTCTTCACCCAGAGGGTGGTTGAGCACTGGAACAGTCTGCCTGGGGAAGTGGTCACAGCACCAATCTGACAGGGTTCAAGAAGTGTTTGGACAATGCTCTCTGGCACATAGTGTGATTTGTGGGGATGGTGCTGTGCAGGGCCAGGATTTGGATTCAGTTATCCTTGTGGGTCCCTTCCAACTCAGCATATCCTGTGATCCTGTGATTCTGTGAACCATTAACCCAGCACTGTAAAGCCCACCACAAAACCATGTACCCAGGTGCCACATCTACATGTCTTTTAAATCCTACTAGAACTGGTGACTCAACCTCTTCCCTGGGCAGCCTGTTCCAACGCTTGACAACTCTTTCCATGGAGAAATTTTTCCATATTCAACCTAAACTCCAGCTGGTGCAACTTAATTTTCATTTTCTTTTGTCCTATCACTAGTTGCCTGGGAGAAAAGGTCAATCCCCACCTCACTACAACCTCCTTTCAGAGAGTTGTAGAATGATAAAATCCCCCAAGCTGCCTCTTCTGCGGGCTAAAACACCCCAGTTTTGTCAGCTGTTCCTGACAGGACAATTCACCAGGATTGTTGTCCTTCTCCAGACCTGTGACAGTGCATGAGTGTCTTTCTTGTAGTGAGGGCTCCAGAACTGGATCTGCATGTGCACACACAATGTGCAAAGGTCTTACAAAATATTCATTGTAATAGCATCATTAAAAAAGAAGAATAATCATCCAGTTATTAATAATCGAAATTCCTCCCAGCATATTACATATATTTGCCACCTAAAATGTCTCTTGATTAAATATTATATGATTTCATATGCATTAACTCTTTCTAACAGTAATGCTTCTCTGACCCTCTTACTGTATTGCTATAAAATCTAAGTGTCTAATAAAATGCAGTTTATACTTTCCTATATGCTTTCTTTGTTTCTGCTGTTACTCAGCCTCTGTGACAGATGATTGCAAGATTAATGTGCATTCTTCATAACCACAGACAATTACAGAACTGTTAAAAAAAAGTGGTTCATCTAAACTCCTGAAAATCATTGCCTCAAATAGTAAAATTCTTTACAGACATGGGAAAGACTCATTTTCGAAATTATTTAATCTCTTACTAGTGTTGGGATTGGTTTTAAGAGTACAGAAGAAGGTTAACTACCAAACTCAATTTTAAATATATTGATTTAAAAAGCTCTATTGATTAAAAGAAATATATTTATCTTAAATATATCCTGTAGGTGATATATTCTCTTCTATCTACTCCAAGTCTTGTGTAAAGGGAGCTGATAATATTGGTTTAGTCCTTGGTAAGAAATGGCTATATAACAACCACTGAAATCACAGCTGATAATAATTATAGCAGTCTCAGTAGGGAAGCCAAAGATGGATTTATAACGACAAGATGAACCATTTTTAGAAGAGTTTGACTCATTTAGAAGAAGACCACACAGAAAAGCTTGAAGGCTTTTGAAATTATGCATTTGTATGAGCTAAACTTTAAATTTGTGATCTGCCTGTCATGAGGAGTGGCACATAGCTGTGCCACCTGAGGAGCAGAGGATGACTCAGAGCATCACTGTTTTCTCCTCCCCCAAGGGAGATACAAGTTACTTTGAACTTTCTCTTGTGTAGCAGTAACTTGTCTCGCATGTCTGTCCAGATGCTCTAGGGAGCCTCAGAGGAGGAGAAGTCTGCCGGCTTCCAGATCAATTCCTAACTGCTTACTTTGAGGCTCCAGTACAGGCCTTTGTGAACGAAGGCAGCCCATGAAGGCAGGGTTATTAATGTCACTCCTTTCACAAACACTAGAGGACTAAGTCTAAAATGCTTCCTCTTGTTGAGTAGCACTTCATTTCAGGAATAATTCTGGACTCATTCTAAACAGGAAAATGCATGTCTGCTGATGTTGTAATTTCTCCTTCTGTTCTGTGAGTTTTGTGTATTTTGTCCACTTATAAATGGTCTTGCAAACTGCTGAAATTCTCTTGAATTGTATTACTTTCCTTATGTATAACTAGTTTTAGTTCATGATCAATTTAACTTTAAGGATCAAGAAATATGTATATTTTCAAATTCTGTCCTTGTTTGGCTCTTTATAGAAGTAGTAAATGGAATCTGTGTTGGTTCTGTAAACCTCTACAGCTAGTGAATAGCAAGAACTTCCTTGACTTCTTTGACAGTGTTCTGTGTTGAATTGGTTAGCTGTGTTAAATTTTTAAATTGCTGTACCCCCCCCCCCCCAAAAAAAAGCCACAAAAATTAAAACAAACAAACAAACAAACAAGCAGCTAGTTCTGGCCAAAAATATATCTGAGCTAAGGAGAATGTTAATGAATAAGTATGAAGAATTGTAGTAAAAACCTCTAGGAAAACCTTTTACATGCAACTGTAATCAAGGATTTATTCTCATAGCTTTTGGCAATAAGAACAAAAAAAGAAATTCCATTTGCTAAAATGATAGCATCAGGTTTTCTGAACAAAAGATAAAGGAAAGAAGATTAACGGAATGATGCCGCAATCCCCTGCAAACTGTTTATATTGTAGCCCAGTTGTTAAAGCAAATTCTAAAAAGACAGAGGCACCAGCAGGTTTCGTATCAGATATGTCACCTGTTCTTACACTGAAATCATAGAAAAAGCCACAGGCCTTACCTGTCCCATTTATGCTACATGGTGTGCAGGAAAGGAATCCGAAACTTTGTTCTTGCTCCTGTTTGCTGATGACATCATAAAGGTTCTTGCAGATAATGACTTTGGGCTGATGGAGGAAACCTAATTTTAAAGAATTAAACACATAACTTGTTACATATTCAAGTCATATTCGAGTCATACATATTAGAGTCATGCTTTTCAGGGATAATTTTTCATGTCTTTTTTTTACCATAATATCTGAGTTATTGAAGCTGGAGATCCTTAAAGCAGAAAAGAAAAACAAGATGCCTTTACCAAACTGAAAATTCTGAATGTATAAATGGTTATCTGGCATCTACAAAGTTTGTTTGAAGTAACAAAACTCTATGTATTGCCAGCTATACACTCAGGTTGTCAGAACTGGAAGCAGTATAGAATGGGATTCTGTAGGGCTGAGGTGTCAAGGAGGAGAAAAAACTATCCACACCATAAAACATCAAAGATTCATTTGGAGAAATGGGAGAGAAAAGGAAAAGTATTTCCAACAGTGAAATTTAAAAAGATAGTCCTGATCTGCCAACAACTCACTTGGAGATCACCTCTAGAGGAATTTTATGAATACAGTGTCTCAGAAGGCATCCCAAGCAGTGCTCACAAATGTGTGACTGCAACTGTAAGAAATATTAATGAATCTTAATATTTTAAAATAAATGTCTTTTCAGGTAGACTCAAATATATTAGTGTATTACCCAAAGTTTTGAGAGTATTTAACATTATTTAAAATTAAATTAAGTGACGTGAAATGAAAATATCTCCTTCCATAACTTTTCATTTTAAGACAAAAGGAGTTTCTACTTTTCTAAAATTCATCTGTTCTGAGCTATTTTTCCTTGTCTTTTCTTTCTTTCAGAAAGGATTTGCTTTTTTCTTTTTTAATCAGTTGATGTGATCATTAACCACAGTCTCGATCACACCCAGTTCCTTTGTATGATAATGTCTGTGATTAGATCTGTGTTGAACTGCATCCATCATTATGCATTTTCCAAATATGAGAAAGTGTAAGAAAATAACAGTGTAAGAAAATGTTGGTCTTAAAGACTAGTTACATAGTTTGCAAGCTGGAAAAATACTGACAATAGACGGTGTATCTCTGTCGAGGAGTGAGGTTGGCCCAAGGAATGAATCACAGTGTACAAAAATACATGATTGAACAGAGGTGTTGATAACATATGTCACCTACATTGTAAAGCCCAGGAAGAACCACTGACGTAGTACTTAATGACAGTGAACCAGACCAGTGCTTTGCAAGATCAGTCCTTCTTTTCTGCCCTTATTTTCTTTCCTCATTTATTACGTTTTTCTAAATATATTCCTGATTATTGCCACCAGGTAGCTTGTGTCATTTCCTATTTGAACACATGGCCTAGAGATTTACGTTTTTTTACAGCAAAAAGCCTCTTTTAACCTTCCCTCCTTTCTGCTGGTACTACAAGCCAGTGGACAAATGGTAATAGTGGAGTTTGCCAAGGACATATGCAACTGCACGTTCACTGACAGAGATAAGGATATAATGTATTTAGCAGTAAGTGAATTTTACAATATAGTCTTAGGTATGTGCCAGTGCCCTGACCTCTCCCTTCTTATCCAAATCCCAGTGTTTGGAGGCTTTTCTTTTCAAAATAACAGCCAGTTTACATTCTGTAATTGATTCCCAGTTTTTAATCATTCAAAACATAATTTCTTTTCACAAGTTTCTGCAATACATTCAAGCTAGGAGTTTGAAAGCCTGCCTGCTTAGGGGAAAAAGTAGACTGTTCCACTTTTGCAGCACGATAAAGAAGAACAAATGCCCTTTGCAAGTCCATAAAGCATTTTGAACTCCCTACTATTATTCATGTACTGATTCCTTTTACATTTCTAGTCTTCAACCAATTTTTAAGAGAGCTGCATGTGTGTATATATTCAAGCAGCACACATAAGCCTCAGGATAGACAGCAAATTATCTACATAACTCTTTAGATGTGTTTCAGAAAAGATGACTTTTCATTTTGTTGTGTACAATCACAGAATGCATGTGACTCCCAGCATCTAGACTTTTGTGAAAGAATATCAACAAAAAAGGCTGGTTCATGAGAAAAAGAACATAAGCAAATTGTGTTTTGCTTCTAAATAACAGCCTGACTCAACCAATATTGAGGGTAAATTGCTGGTATTTTTATTAACATGTATTTTAGTCCTGTCTCAGCTGCCATTAGTCAGCCCTTATGAATTTGTTGGTTTTTTGTACACTGAAACTCTTTCAGTGATTATTTTAGCCATGAGTCTCCTGCAGCACTCTCATTCAAGAGTGGATTCTTGCAGATGCATCTCCAAGGGCTGTGCAGGAAAAAAGAAACTTTTGCTCTGATGTTTGGCCATATATCCATGCAAACCTTATCCATTTGATAAGATGGAAGGAAAGGAAGCTATATTTTTTGTTGTTGTTGTGGAGTTGAAAAAAGGTTTTTGTAAGAGCTGTTTTTTATTATAGGAGTAATTACAAACATGTTAAGTAAGATATGTAAGTCATTCGACTCCTTAGATTCCATTTTTGCAGCTATAAAATACGAATTAAATACTGTTCTGACAACCAAAGGAATCATGCTGAGTTTTGGGATTTTCTTTTGAAAGGGGCTTTGTAAAAGCTGACTCATTTTCTCTGATTATTCTCATGGAAGAAAACCCGTTACTGGTATGTCAGTTGAAAGCACTCATAAAAGGGACACAGACATGGAGAAGAACATTTTATTTCAAAACTCAGCTAATACTTGCAGAGACACAGTTTGTTATTCACCATATCAAAGTTCTGGTTTTACAATGTCTTCTATACAAATTTATTAATATTAGTGGAATGCATTTATGCCAGACTGGCCCTTGTGTAAAAATCCATTTTTCCTGGATTACAAAATTTTTCCATAGTAGTCAGCATTTGATTAACTGGAAATACTTTTTTTTTTTTTTTGCTCATGTGAAAGGGCTCTTTTCCTATTCTTTATAGTGTTTAGTTTAATTCTAGTTTCTCATAATAAGTTTATTATTGTACAGGAAGTGCTCTGTTTTCACATGTGTAATTTATATCCATTAAAGCTGTCTATGGTCATTATAAACTGCCCTTATAAAACACTGACAATGTCTTCACAGCATGTGATTATATTCTCTTCCTAATCTTCCATAACACAATCCTGCCTGGTTCTTCCTTAAGCAAGACTAATTGAGTTGCATCAATCAATTCAGTACATAACTAAGACTGAATTAAGTATTGACTAAGTCCATGGTTCTGTTAGAGATTTGTGTACTAATTTGAACAGAAAAAATATATACCATTAAGAATAAATATTTATAAAATATATATTTAATGAAGAAAAATATGTAGTGTGCGAAGGGCTTTTCCCATCTTTTTTAGAAGTACTCAAACATATCTATATCTATATCTATATCTATCTATATCATCTATATCTATATCTATATCTATATCTATATCTATATCTATATCTATATCTATATCTATCTATCTATATCTATATCTATATCTATATCTATATAATATCTATATATAGAAATATACATATTAAGGCAATGTCCCTTTAAATCGTCTACTAGTTACTGGACCCCATTCTATTTTGGACACTTTTCCACTTAGGAAAATATGTTCTAAATAAGAAATTAGTATTCTGTCCTGGAAAGAACACTTTATTTCCCATTACTAAATGTGCAGGTTTTGATAATGAAAAATATTTTTATTTATTTATTCAAAACAAAAGAGAATTTAAGACTTATTTTTATACTCTGATATCTGAGATTATTACTACAATTCCGTATGCTTGGAAAAATTTACCTTTAGCGATGCTAAAAACCTGAAATTGATTTATGCCTTGGATGAGAAAGCTTACTTACAAATGGAATACAGTTCGTTTCCACGAAACATAATGTAACTTCTTATGTGATGAATAGACTTTCAGTATTCAAACTGATTACTCAATTTAGCAGAAAACTCTAAGTTTAATGAGACATTGAATTAAAATGCTCAGAAAAAAAAATCTGATTTTCTTCTACTTTATGACAAATGTTCTCCAAACACAACATAAACAATAGTATCTTCAGGTCTGCAGTGCTGATGTGATGATGAATTTTGGTGTACTATGAACACAGTTAGGAAGTTTGCATTTATTGCACATATGGAACCATGTCACTGGTGGTAATTTAGTTCTTGGTCTGGAAAATGGGGAAATAACAAGAATGAGAAGTGTGCCTTTCTTTTTTTTTTGTTCTCCGTCAAGCGCAGATCTAAAAAACTCTCAGACTCTCAGCACTGTCTCCTAACTGGGTATAGAGTAGCTGACAATAAACACAATTCTGTTTCTGGAGATGATGTTCTTCAATTCCCTGATCCTTATCATTCTTCATTTCTTATAGGTCAAACCTTGTTTCTGCTGGAGAAAAAAAAATCCTATTCATGTTGTACAGAAATTTTCTTAAGAGAAATTCTGGCCTTTTTATATGCAGTACCCAGTAAACAGTCAAAGTAACAAACACACATAAGCCAAGAAGAGAACAGAGAGAAACGGTTAGATTCATAGCAAATATTTTTTGCAATTACTAATTTGCCCTACGCCCCCTTTTCTTAACCTGTTATGTTCCTGCAATCATGTGGAGCTCTGGAGGTATCAGTGTGATTAAACCTAGGCAGAACTCCTTCTCAAGGGGAGCTGTGACCTTCTCTCTTTTTGTACTTCATAGCCTGCCAGCGATGGTAGTCCTTAACGGAAATCTAAGATTAATTGCCTACCTCACATACAGGGAATGTCTGTCACCTTTGCCTACCCAAGAATAAATACATCTCTCTCTATTTTGCTTTGTGGTTTGGTTGGTTTTTATTTTTTTTATATTTTTTATATTTTTTATTTTTTTATTCCCTGGCTATGGCCTGCTCAGAAGCTGCTGACCGGTGAAGTTGCTCCTCATTCTCATCTCAATGCATTTTCTGCTATAATGATATTTTAACATCTCACTTGCAGCAGCATTTATTCTCCTGTTGTTTTATAACTCCTTCCGAGATACAGTTCTTTCCAACTTTCATTTACTTAGCACAGGCCATGTGTCAGCTTTGCCAGCCTCATCACAAGTACCTGATTATCCTCTCAGTGAGCTCAAGGTTAAGTATCTTGACCCCAGAGTTTGAAATTCTGAATTGCACCATATCTCATTCACCTCTAAGTCAAAGATAAGAGTTTGAACCCCCTTGTGGAAGATGAAGATGGAAGATTGTTGTTTAAACTCAGAAAGATACACATTTTTCTTATCGTATTCAGATCAATTTGATTTCTAGCTGCTGCAATTTCTGTCGGCTTTTGTAGCAGATTGTCTCTCTGTTTAGCTCTTACCCAGCAACATTTCTGACTCAAGTGCTGTGAAAAGCAAATAGATTTCATCACGCAGACCAGAAGAAAACAGTGATAGCAAATACAAGAAGCATAATATGTGATGGGTCTGACTTCCAATTTAAAAGAATTTTTATGAAAGCCACTTTATAAGATTCAGCCAGCTCTAAGTTAATTCCTTTATAAAAAAAATTAAAAATACCCAAACAAAAAAATGAAAACATCTTCACAATAATGGGTAAAGAAAGGGGAATTAAAAAACCCCATTTATGGGAAATATGTCCTTACTCTTGCTCTTTATTAAGAACACTTTTGGTGCAATTATCCATGCAAAACTTCAGCCATATTAGAAGGGCATTTTGTGAACACCCATGATTTAGTGTGATTTTAAAGCTTAAAAAAACATAAAACAAAAATATACATTGATGTATAAACAATCAATGTTCATTTTGAAAACTAGTTATTAGTGTCAGTTTGGGTAAGTAACAGTTGCAAGGCAAAGTATCAGGATGAAAGTGTAATTTGTGCATGTCGTTGCCCTGAGTGCCATCATCTATGTAAATACAAAATCAAAACTCTTTTGCTTTAAAATTCAATTATTTATTTTAGGCCTAATATTTTATAAATATTGAATTTTCTTTTATTATTTTCCCCAAGATTCTTCCAAAAAATTCTACATAAATTTTAAGATTCCGTGATTTCCCAAAGTAGTTGATAGTTCGGAGGATTAAAAATAATTTTCAAAAATAAAGATAATAATATTCTTATTTATATTCTCCTTCACCATGTAGGATTTATGTGCTGTATTTCTCTGCACTAGAGATCAGGGAATGGTCTAGTGGGAGTTGTCCCTACCTGTGGCAGGTGGGGCTGGATGTAGGTGATCTTTCAGGTCCCAACCAAACCAAACCAAACCAAACCAAACCATTCAATAAGACTATGAATATCTCAAGATATTTTTCATTACTATGTCCTGTGCATGATTTTCTATTTGTTATATTTTCCACATGAATCTAATTATGAAGAATATTAAAATGATTTTAAAAAATCTAAAACTGTCCTCACTAAAGACTAATTTCAGTGTGACCTGCTTGGATGCCATAGGAGACACACTCAAAATAGTTTTTTTGATTATTGGCAGCACAAACTATTAAAAGTGCTTCCAGCCAAAAAGGGGAGTGAAACCCAAAAAGAGTCCAGTTTTCCTCAGTTTCATTCCTTTTCTTTAATATCTTCATTTTCTTAAAATATCATTGTTATAAAACTTTTATTTTAGTTGTTCTTAGAAGTATTAAAACGGGACATTTGAAAACATAAGGATTTGAACTTCATCCTTCAGTCTTTAAACCAGTTCATTTTCCTTCCTTTTGTTTTAATTTGGCAACTTTTCCAGGGATGATGTTTCATTTTAGTAGTGGAATGCATGTTGCTGCGCTGCAGTGGAGGGTACCTTGATAGTATGAAGTCATCAAGTCAAGAACTGCAGCAATACTTCCAGTGCTGCACAAAAGGAGGCAGTGACACTTTCAACAAAGAGCTGACAGTCTTAGGACTTGTTTAGGCAAAACCAAACTCCAGTTCACCCTGAATGTCTTCCAAGTTTCTCTCTCTAAGGTCTCTTTAATGGTCCTTAATATTAAGTGTTTTATATTATGTACTGCATGTAACAATCTTGCAAAACCAGATTTTACAGAACAAAAATATACACCAATAAACTGCTATATTAAGCTGTGTAGAAAAACATGGTTTCCTATAAGAAATCAGGATTGCTTTCCAAAGGAAGGCCCACATTTGCTCTGCATCATCCTTCAGCTCATACTGAAAAGATCACAATGTAGCCAAGTCTTTGGCTTCTTCTCAGCCATTTCCAAAGAGAAATAATAATAACTGATGTCAAAATGCTCATTTGGCCACCACGTGATGTCTTTCTTCTTGAGAACCTTCCAAATAGCTTCTCTGAGCTATTTCATAGGAGCAATTATCACCTGTCCTGGTGATTTTAGGCAGGTACAAATGTCAAAATTTCACCTGAGAGAAAACATCCATACAATAAAAGTAGCATAACATGCTATACCCGTTAAGAACAGAAAACTGCAGCTGTTTCACACAGATTTTCTTTGCATTAAGTAAGGCACAAATATATAACCTAAATGTGATAGATATTACATCCACAGATTAGTCAAGTAGGTTCTTGTGATGACACTATAGAATAGAATGTAGATTGTATATGTGTATCTATATTACTATACTGATCATAGAATCTGCTACTTAATCTGCATTTATATTATTAAAAGTATACTTATGAATATTTCTAATTACATATGTATCTATATGTATTAATATCTCAAGGTATACACATAAATTATGAAATAAGAAATGAACCAGATTGACTGACAATGCCTTTTCTATTCTTATCAGATATCACAACTCTCCTCTGAAAATTCAGGGCCCAAGTTCACTTTCCTTGATCAATTTTTGGCAGTCTAAGGATTATTTTTTCAGACAGTAATAGTAAAAATTTGGAATTTAGACAAGATTAGTTCCAGGTGGCTATCAGTCTTGATACAATGATCAGTACAGAAAAAGACAACATGTGTGGGTTTGAGATATAACACAATCCTCTTCAGTGTAACAACTTATTTTTTGTGCTTTTCTCTTCTAGTTTTTCTACATCTTTGTTATATCTACTTTGTGTTCAAAATTTATAAATAGAACCTGTGGACAATACTCCTATTTCCACAGTAACCCAAAAATGGAAAGGAATAAAAATTACTGCAGACAGCTAAACAAGGAAACATGAATGTAAGTTACTTCAGCTTTTCTGAAATGTTACAAAAATAAATATTAACTTCTTTTAGACACCAAAATTTTGACAACTGGAAATTTATATTTTACATTAAATTTGCTGTTGATAATTTGTGACTTTTTTCCTTGTTATATATTTAAATTTTACTTCTTTTGTTCAGAATAAGAAAATTAGATGAATAACTCCAGTACTCTGGAGTTTTGGAAACCCCCTATATTTTCAATAACGAAACTTGCAAGTTCATTCCTCTAGGCCCTAGGCAAAGGACTCTGTTCCAATGGTCTTTCTTTTTCTTCATGTAGAGTTTAACAGGTCTGAAGAACTATTTCTCTGACTAATAAAACCTTTGTTTAACTTTCTTGAGCATATGTGGAACTATCAACATGTTTATAAGATGTTTATAAGCCCCAGGTCTGTAAGGATTAGGCAAATAAGATATTTTTGCTTCCTGCTCTGCTTCAAAAGCAGCTAAGGGTTATGCATTCCAGTTTCACAAAGCACCTCATTCAGACCTAGTTTTAGGTGCTTAAGTCCAAGAGAGACAGAAAATTTCCTGAGTACCTCTCTTCAGAGATTTTTGTTGCCTGTTTAGCCTGAGGTGCTGTAAACCTCATGCCCAGATCTGTTGATGGAGTGTACCTGTCTCCTAGAGATATCTTGTTTATCAACGACTGTTCTGAAAATAGGTACCATGCTGTAATTGTCAAATTTCTGTCTTGAGCACTTCACTCATGGTCCCCATCAAAACTAAACTCAATATTTCTTTTACTGTAGAAGCAGGCATAAGAAGCAGGACAAAGTTACAGTTTTGCTTAATTTAGATCTATCTCTGTCATTCTTTATGTACCTTTTACAGAACTCAGATTACTTGGAATCCAGTTTTGAAACAGAACCTCATCTGGAAGCAATTCGCATGGCTGCTGATGTTAACTTCAAATGAATTTAGGGAAAGTGATTCAATTTTGATGCTACCTGACCCAAACCTCAATAGAATCCATAAAACACAAAAAATATTTGAAATGTCTTAAATACCCAGGAAAAACATTACAATTTATTTAGACTCTTATAATTCAGCAGTTGTTTAGCTTTTTCAATGATCTTAATAAAACATTTTCATTACTAAGTGGAGAAATAACATGCAAAACATGCACGTGTATGTTTTCTAGAGGGAAGCAAAATGAAACTATAACTCAAACACTGTATATATATTTGCTTCTAGTCAGAGATGACCATTTTGATGTGCCTTTTTGAAAATGTTTATTAACTCTGATACAAATATAGTTTTAATTGCGTAGGTCCAAAATCATCACCATAAAGTTAAGCATAAGTCAAAAGCATAGACTTCTGAAAAACACATTCTCAGGGAAATATTTCTATGGTTCCATTGACCCTGCTAAAACTTAAATGTAATTCTCAGAAGAGTCACATTGTTGTTGTTTTTTTTTTTTTTTTACTCAAGACTGCGCAAACTCCATTTTTAAATTATTTATTAATTTTTAATTGTTTTTCATTTCCCAAAGTCCTGTCTGGCATTTCATCAGCAAATCAATTTTTCCTGGTAAAAACCCCAATTTTTTATTATTTAAACTATTCCCATCCAATAGCAACAAATCAGTTGTGAAACACCTGATGTGTTCTACTAAAACTAGGAATTACATAGAAATTCATGGGTTTTTAGTAATGTTTGGTACAACTGACAATACCTTCTCACATCTGAATTTCATAGTTTGCTAGCTCAGATGAAAAGTTTCTGTCAAATCTGACTTGCAGTCATTTCAACTTCAACTTTTGTTTGTTTGCAATGTTCATGTTCTTAGTGGGAAGGAAAACAACGGATAGGAAAAAAAGCTGCCATCAAAATTTACACAGCATAGTTTTTTTAGGCTGATTGCTCCTGGCCTCCTGTATGCAAATCAGATAATTACAAATTTATAATATAAATGCAAATATGAACAATAGGAGAACCTCTTTGACAATGGTCAAAGGAGTCTTCTTCAGTGTTAGAAATCAGAAGATAATGAACCAACAAAACTATCCTTCAGTCTTTCATCTTCACAGATTAACTGAGGGGATGTCCTCCACAAAAAGATGAATGTGTGAAACAAAAATCTGTGGAAATGCTTGAAAACTCCTTCCTGAGTATTTTGAATGAATGATGTAGACTCACTGAATGAGTTATCTAAACACTGCGGTCTCTCCTATAGGAGGTCTCCGTGACCAATATATTTCTTGGCCAAGTCTGCATTCTTCTCTTCCCTGACACATTTTCTTATGAGAATATTACATGAAAAAATCCCTGAATGCCAAGACAGAGGGGAAATTCATATTATTTAAACAACTGGTGAAGCTAGAGAAGGTTGGAGAAACTAGTGAGACTCAAGCCTGGTGAAAGAGCACAGGAGAAAAAGAAGGAGCCTGAGAATTTTGTTTTGTGTTATTGTAGATCTCCATCAAACAAAACTGTCTTGTAAGAAAACGTCCCTAAGTGGGACTGATATTCCACAAATTTACCAAATGGCTAGACAGACGTCACAAGGACTTCATCACCCTCTCACGTGTCCTATTACCTTCTCCAGTAAGCAAGCGATGGACTCATAGATCTCGCATTTGCATCCATTGTTGCATTCAGTCTTAACAGATTTGTGACTGTACATTTAATAGATTACAACACTTGATCACAGGGCTTTCAGCCACGTATTTGCCGTTTCTTATGAAACCCACCTCAGCAGCCACTACAGCTTTTGAAATTAATAGTGAAAGACTTCTGCTTTGAAATATATATGGTTAGTTACTGACTTTACTCTTTGCAGCTGCTTCCACCTGATGTATCCTGTGCCACCAGGAGTGTCTGAAAGTGGTGTATTCATAACTTACAAAGATAGCTTCTGACTTGCCATGCAACATTCAAAGAGAACCCAAAATCAATAATCTAATAGAGCAAGAATACGATATTTATGCAATCCTGACATTTTTCTCAATGCAAATCTCTTGATCATTGATGAATCTTTGTTTCACTTGGCAAAAAAAAAAAAAAAAAAAAAAAAAAAAAAAAAAAAAACAAACAAAAATTATATTTTGGAAAAAGANAACCCACAGAGATTTAATTTTGGAAACAAGAACAAAAGGACAAGATTTATTATAGTTTTGGTCTGAAGGTTCTGTATTGCCGAAGCCCTTTTCATACTGCCATTTCCAATGTATTGCTCTGACAGAAAAGGTCACAAAGTTTTATGCTGTAAAATAAAGAATAGAATAGAAAAGGAGAAATATAATTGTTTTGGTTGAAAAGTTCAGTGAGGTCTAGACACATTGGACAGTTGGACACTGGTTTTATTTTACTACAGGGTCACACATTTCAATGACAGCACAGCCAATTCAGTACTGCAGCTGATTCAATTTCCTGTGTATTGCATGGGAAGAAAAGTAACATTCTAAAAAGACAGTATATTTTCGATAATCTTTCAAATAATATGTCTGTAGCAACTGCTTAGAAGGCTGACATTGAAATCCATTTGCTTATCAAAATGTTTTCTTCTCCACAGTGTGTAAAGCTTTATGCTGGTTATTGTAAACTTGCCATTGATTTTCCAAACAGTTGCAGAGAGCTGGGGTAAAAGGAAGGTCACATTTTGAAGAAATATGGATAGCTGGAAGGTCTAATAAGTAAAATAGATGACAGATAGTATTTTTGTAAATGGCAAGCTTTTAATTTTCAAGGCATGTTGAACAGTGTTCATTTCACTTCATCACAGTCGGCAGTGATACAAAAAATGTCTTTAATTCAAAGTAAAGGAATAATACAAGAGTTTTCAGTCTTGGAAAGCTGACCATTCATTTCAACAATTGCAGCACAAGACTTTTTTCCTGTTCAACAAAAGTGCTTTCAATACCATTTTTGAAAAAAAAAAAAAAAATTATTTCAGAGTACTAAGGCGAATACCTGTTTTCCTTTTATAATTTTATTTTCGTTCCAAATAGATGAAAGTAATATCCAAATATGGAATTTCAGCACGAGTTGACCTTGGAGATGGGAGCTAGTATGAGCTAAGTATGTTCTCCAAATATCCTCAGCAAAATAAAAAAATTCATATCTTGAAGTAATCATACAGTAGAAGCTTTCAGAATTGAATCAAAGAGTAAAATTACCTGTGAAATCAAGTAAATTATTGGTTGTGTTAATACATTTTATCTGTGACCAGTGCAACATTCCTCCCTGAAGCTTTGTGTCTTTGGCGTCTGAATTCCATTTCAGTATGCTTTCTTTTTTTGATTAATTTACATAGAACAATGCTTGCTGTTCCTGCAGAAAAATAGGCATTTTTGAACCGCTAATACACACAGTTGAAACAATAGTTAATTCATTAAGGGCTTTCACACCTATTTCCATGGGATTCAGTTATGCATGACACTACTGAAAAAAATATTTTCATCATGTAAAAGGCCAACATTACCTATTGTTAGACCAATAAAACTTTCTTTTCTTTTATTGATAGGAAGGAAAGATGCAAAGTTGTCATTCAGGCTTAGGACAACCTTCTGTTTTTCATTAAGGCTGTGTCCTGGAAGAAAGGAAAGAAGTAAAGAATAGAAAGAAATTAATCTTCTGACACAAAAGGAAAGAAAGAAAAAGGAATGAAAAGATTCTGTCAAAATACATCAGAAAGAGTTCTTATTTTTTCCCCCATAAATCAGGAACTGTAGTTCTAAATAAATTGAGGTATACCTAATACTTGCCGCACGTAATACAAAATTTTCTCCTCTTTACAATATTTTGACTGAGTTTCAGTTATTGCATAAAGAATGAAAAACCTAAATTGTATTTTAGGGCATAGTTTCAAAACATAGCAAATAAAAGGGAGTGGATACCTAGGCAATAAATTAATGTAACTAATAATCTTAATTCACCAAGGAAAGTAGGAAAATGTATTTACTTAATAAAGTTTATACTATTTCATACTCATTTTAAAGAATAAAGTCTAACAAAGAAAAAAAGATAATTTATCTGTACTTGTATAAAAAGCAACATGTATTAGAACATTTTCTTTTCTCATGAATACAACCAAGACCACTTAATGAACACAGAAATTTGTTTTGATGAGGAAATGTTGTTAGAAATAATTATATGAGTTTACAGTTTTAAGTTTATCACCAAAATTTAAAAATGTAATATTAACAAAGCAAATTACTTGCTATGGGTAGGCTGCATGTCAGATAAGACACCACTGAAAAGACTAAAAGTATATTTTTGTAAGGAGTTTTCTAGATTTCATGTTTGGGCATGCCAAAATTGAAGAGACAAGTTGTGAGAAAATTCAGTAATACACCTGAGAAAGAATGGTAAAACCAGGCCTTTCACACCTCAGATAAAATACTTGGAAAATTACCTCGGCTTGTTTTGTTAACAAGATATGGACGTGACTGAACATCTCATGAAGAAATAAATTTTGTGCCAGAGTTGGAAAAACAGAGTGCAAATCCTGGTGTTCTCGGTTTGACATGGCCACACAGCCTTCCTGACTGCACACCTCACCAGGCTCCACCATCTGTTGTCTTGATGCCCCTTTCAAGTATTAAAAAAACATATCCCTCCCTACCGAATATTTCTACTGAATGTCAGAGAAAACAGTGAAGACCAGCCACCTTCAAAACCCTCTCCTCCTCACTAGAACCCCTTTCCCCGTACTTGTGCAGTTCACTGCTTGTACTGGCTCTCTTAACAGAAGCGGTCCAGGAGAAGAAACAGATACTAAAGCAGTAGCAGTGGCATGGTTTTCCTCTTGACAGAAAACAGTTTGCCTGCCCTCATCACCCTAAGACTAATATCTGGGAAAGCTGTTTTGCCACTTAGGTAAACCACCAAAAGCTCGGCAGAATGCAGGGTCTGCTGACATGAAACCTGGAGGGTTCTTCTTTTCCCTGCAGATTCAGCCATGATTTCACGTCTCTCATCAATCTGACACCCTAGAGAACGACTTTGCTTGTGTCTGAAGTCAGCTCTGTTATTTGAACACAAATATGTAAGGAATATCTAACATGGATCATGCAGGAATAACCACGATGTTCTTTACCTTTAAATTACAGAGATTGTAACAGATGTTTGATTTGGTGCACTTCTACTAAAAATACAATAAATATACAGGACTGTGGAGAAATACTGATAACATAGTGGCTTAGTGAGCTGGATTAACCTGGAGGGCTCAAATCCAGGTGCCAATCACTTTGATTAACAGTTCGGGGAAGGCTGCTCATGAAGTTACCCAATGGCAGCCCATTTTCTGATGCTTTTTGCCATAAAGAAGTTAACTCCCAGTCTGGAGATTGTAAAGTGGCTGGTTATAACACTGGGAGTCGCCTAGGCTATAAAACTGAAATCATGCTTACTAAGTAATTTGAATCACAAAAATAGTCCCTTCTAATCCACTGGTACAAGGGTTTACCCACACTCTTTTATTTTCAAAGATTCTTGGTTTTCACATTGCTTGAGAGAATTTATGCCCCTTGCTGTTTCTACTTTTATATCTAGGACTCAGGATGTTATAATTCTACCAGTTGTGCAATTCTCCAAAATGATAGAACTGTCTTGATGATGCCACACAGCTGTAAAGTGCTGTGAGTGTTTGTCAGCATGACATTTTCTCCATACCTGCACTGAGGAAATTAATTGGGGATGAAAAATAGCTACAGAGTGGATTGAAGTTTTTGGGCTAAAAATACTGATTTGGTCATGAAACAAGATACCAGATAAATCTGCAAATTCAATTACACTGAGAATATAGCTTCTCCATACTCAGTAACAGCCAAAATGTATTCAAGTAGACTATGTAAATTGCGAAACACTGAAAAAAATCCTATATGAGGTGGCAGCTTTGTTATGGAACTGAACTGAAGACCTTTGAAAAGGATATTGCTTTTTGCCCTTCTACCTTTACCCATATGGTATTTTTAATCCTCTTCACCAATTAATGTAAATTTCTCTTTGTTTTTTCAAATAATTCTAAAATGAGTTCAAATACCAAAAACATGCATGAAAATATTAATATTGTTAAAGAACCAATATATATTATTTCACCCATAGCATTTTTTTTATATTATTAGTATTAGAATCATAGAATTATTTAGGTTGGAAAATAACATTAGGATCAAGTCCAACAGTTAACCTAATGTTAACACAGCACTGCCAAGTCCACCACTACACCATACCTCAAGTGTCACTCCTATAGGTCTTTTAAACACCACCAAGGTTGTTGACATGACCTCTTCCCTGGGCTGCCTGTTCTAATGCTGCATTTATTTATTTATTTATATTTGTATGTGTATATATATAAATATATATATATTTTATATGTGTATATATATATTTGTATGTGTGTATATATAGATGTTTGTGTGTGTGTGTGCGTGTGTGTGTATGTATACATACATATTTGTATATGNTATTTAGGTTGGAAAATAACATTAGGATCAAGTCCAACAGTTAACCTAATGTTAACACAGCACTGCCAAGTCCACCACTACACCATACCTCAAGTGTCACTCCTATAGGTCTTTTAAACACCACCAAGGTTGTTGACATGACCTCTTCCCTGGGCTGCCTGTTCTAATGCTGCATTTATTTATTTATTTATATTTGTATGTGTATATATATAAATATATATATATTTTATATGTGTATATATATATTTGTATGTGTGTATATATAGATGTTTGTGTGTGTGTGTGCGTGTGTGTGTATGTATACATACATATTTGTATATGTATGTGTATACATATAAGGACTACATATATCCTCACACATGTATATACACACATAGCTTTGTCACTGCAGTTTAGTAAAACTGTGCATACAGCACAGATGACTAGAAGTATGAAAAAATATTCACAGGGAACTTACATAACAATATTGAGCTAATATTTTTTAAAACCATTTTTTATTTGAAAAACTTCACATCTGAAAGTCTCCGATCTCCAGAGATATGGTAGAAAGTAAATGAGAAAGAGAAAACAGTGTATCAATCCAACAAGCCACCTAGTCCTCTAGATGAGCGTGCATAAAATCACAAATAAAAAAAGAAAAGATATTTCTTTCCTAATGTCAATATAAATCAGATTTTAAAGTTGATTGAATAGAGTTATTTTTATCTGCTCTATCTTTCCATTTCTACATACGGTGCTCTTATCTTGAAAAAGCAGAGTTGAATGGAAGGATGGGAATAACTCTCCTAAATCAACCCTAATTTAAGACAACTGTGGCAAGGATGTTTTTGGTGTGTCTTGAAATGAAACATTTTGGTTGTTAACGGTAGTGTAACAATACAAAAAAATCTCTCAAAATGTACTGCATTCTGAAATCTTTTGATTAGAGCATTAGAAAAAACTGATCGAAGTGATATAAGGATGTTCTTGAAACTTCACTACTAAATTTCCTGATTTCTTTTTTCAAGCATACCTTATACAAGTATACACTTAATTACTTGGGGATGGGAGGGGGTTTGCCAATAGAGGAAACCTCCGAGAGAGCTGAGAGAAAGGAGGCTCAGGGGGGACCTCGTCACTCTCTACAACTCTCTGAAAGGAGGATGTAGCCAGGTGGGGATCAGCCTCTTCTCACATGCAACCAGTGACAGGACAAGAGGACAGGGCTCCAAGATGCCTCAGGGGAGGTTCAGGCTGGACATGAGGAGGAATGTCTTCACAGAAAAGATTAAGTGTTGGAACAGGCTGCCCTGGGAGGTGCTGTAGTCACCACCCCTGGAGGTGTTTAAGAAAAACTGTGTATATATATATTTTTATATATATATATATATATATGTATGTATTTATATATATGTATTTATGTATTTATATATACGTATTTATGTATTTATATGTGTGTTTGCCTAGGAGTTTTAATTATACATGAGGGTTAAAATACACTATTATAAATTACGTTTTCGCTTCAGTGGCAAACACTGGTGAAAGAAATACCAGAGCCATTCTACATATGGATCTAACATACACAGTATCTGCTTCATTAATATCTAGTCTCTCTCAGCTTTCATCAATAGTATTCAGATCTTTTTATAATCTTTATATGTTTCCTATTTGAACACTTCATGACCAGTACCACGAATTATTCTGTTTCTAAATTCCTAATTCAGTCTACAATGAAAACACATTATTCATACACGTTCATTATGAAATTTCAGAAAATGGGCATAAAATTTTAATGTAAGTTAAACTAAGCATATATAAGATAAGTTCACAGAATACTTTTAGTTTTCAAACTGGCATACATATGGAATACAGACCTGAAAAGCCAACTAAAGTTAATGAGAATCCATATGTTTGACTCAAAGACCTTGGCTCAGACTGAGCATGAGAGAGTCTATTGCTTATTTCCAGCTGCTTGACTATAGTGGCCAACAGCTAACTTTAGCTAGATACTTTGAATACATTTCTGTTATTATTTTTCCATGTAAGCAATATTACCTTTTGCTACAGGGATACCAGGCAGTCATAAATAAGGGACAGATGATCACTACAATGAAAAAATAAAATTAATAGTCTGTGCAAAAGAGGAAGTGATTTATTTTCTGATCTGAATGAAAAAATTATGGTAAAATAATTATGATAAAAGCTATTTGGTACACTGAAATATGGCATTAAGTAAGAAAAAAAGCTGTTTACGATGAAATTATACAGAAAAATTTTTGTGCTTTGCTGCTTTGAAACCTCAGACTAATTTTTCTTGCTGAAACTCAATAGCCATTTTGAAGAGTGTTCGTAAGGTTTCTAATTTCTACTGGGCTCTGAAGCACAAATACATAGTAACTCATTAGATAATCTAGTGAATCTGCCCATTATTATACTCTGAGCCTGAGCAAAATGGAGTCTACGTTGTTGGAACCCTTTCCATGCTGATATCATCTCAATTTTACTATCTGGTAATTCACTCATGCTCCCTACACTGCACACGTGTGCCTGGAGTAACTCTCCTAAGTGCATGTACCCTTGAGAACAACAATTACTAAACCTTTCTTCTTACATTTGTTTTTATAAAGAGCCTTGATGAATCTGGTATTTGCAGTGGCTGAGGAGCTCGTCTCCATTTCTTCAAGTAAGATCACATCTATATGGTGAAGTCAAATAGTAACTACTGCAGGATAATTAGGATGAGGATTTTAAAACCAGAAATGTTTCTGTGTTGAAAAAAAATGTTACAGTATTGTTGACCAATCATGGCTGAAGAAGTTAAGAGAGGTCAAATTGCCAAGAGAGGACCAGTTTTGGTTAAAAATATGACTGCTCTTAGAACACCCTAAAAGGGACTTGTGTGAGGGGAGGAGGACCATAGGTGTTTTTCCTGTGTGTTTTTGTATTGGGTTGGTTTTATTTTTTTTCCAAATAGTATCACTTATTCCAATCAATTATTACCACTCCCTCCAATCCTTGCACTTACGAATTTATGCTGACCACGCACAGGGGCACGCTGATTTCCAGCCGACAATGCCTTTGTGCATGTCAGATGAATCAAAGCAGATTAAAGTAATGGTACAAAAGCTCTGGATACAGACGGCGTGGGAAATGGAATGGCAGAAGTCATTGTAAAAAAGAAACAAGGTCTACAACATCATCTATGCTGTTTGGTTTTTTTTTTTAAGTAAGCAAGTAATAACATCTACCTGTTCTAGTCACAGGGAATGACTGCAAGCGTAGGCTCAAATAAGGGATTCAAAATTCAAAAGGACTCACTTATTTTGTTGGTTTGTAAGCCTAGCTATTTTGCTATGTTACACTGCTGGCCACAAATACAGTCATAATTTCAACAGAAAAGGCTGGAATAAGGGGTTTTAAGGTAGAAATTTATAAACTGGTGTTAATAAATAGAGATTCTACCCTACATAATGTTGCAATTTTCATGCTGTAAACAGAAATGTTTGCATTTAAATACTGAACCAGGAAAAACGTTGTGTTAAATACCAAAGTAAACCTTTTTCTCATGCTGCTCACTTAAGGTTTCTTCAAAACTTTCTGTTCTGTTTAGCTTTCTACTACAAAATTAAAGAAATTAAAGCATGCTTATCTTCATAGTTAAGGAAAATTATTTTGCTAGTCTCTGCCGAGAGACACAGGTGTGATTGAAAAGTCTTTGCCTCCGATTTAGAAAAACTGCCGTAAAGTTATCTTAAAAATGCTATAGCTGGAATGCTGAACAAAACCAAAACCAAAACCAAACAACAAATCAAACAAACAAATAAACAGACAAAAAACAGACAAAAAAACCCCAAAAACCAAAACCAAACGCAAACCAACCAAACGAAAATTATCCCCAACTCATTTGTTAGCTATTCGATCATCACAAGTCCCTAAGCATGGTCTCAAGACCATGAACTTCTATCTGAGCTTTCTTCTTAAATAAAATAGCTTTATTTTTTAAGGCAAACTGAACTCTATCACTTCTGGAGCTCTATTATAGACAAGAAAAACACGAATTTTTGTTTAAAATCTAACCAATGTGTTCTGGAGCACAGGCAATTACTTGTTTTTCTTCTAACTAGAAGAATATTGTGATTGCATATCACTGAAGTGTAATGATGCAATTCTTTGGGTACTTCATTTTTTAATTTCCACAGCTTCCCATCAGGTATATTAGATCATTATAAGTGTGATACCAGCTCCGGGTGTCACCAGATTGTACATAAATGGATACTTTAACTGCCGCTACCAGAATTCCTACCTTAAAACTCTGAAATTCTTTTGTTGTTGAAAAATGTACTCTCCATTGCTTAAAATGACAGCGAATTGTCAACTTTTGTTATTCAGAGATAAATCAGAATAACTTTGCTACATAGAACTTTTATATCAGACCAGGCTCAAAAGATGGTCCATTCAATAGGGCTGTTTTATTAGTTCCACTATATAAATAAAGTCAATCACACGCACAAATATCTTTTACCAAAGCATTTTCATGCATATTTATTCCTTGATACTTATGTTGCTTGATACAAGTGCAGATGAGGAAAATTAATGAGGAAAATAAACTGATTGGTTTAAGGTTTCTTCCTCCCTTCCAAAGAATGGAATAACTATTAATATTATTCAGTAAAGAATCACCATTAAAAGAAAATATATTCTCTTCCAAAGGAGACACACGAATACACGGTAATTTTACATCCATATGGAGTTTGAACTTCACATCATGGCAGTTGCCTGCACGGAATTTCTACTGATGATTTTCCTCTGCTGGAAATTCTTCTTTCTCAAAATTTTTTTTGCTCTTTTGGGAAAAAAATCCTAAATTACTGAAAAAAAGAAATTATTTGGAAAAAATGAAACATTAAAAAATCCAAAAGAGAAATATAAAAATTATGCAAATGATTGGAATAACAAAAATTTAAAAGGTTAATTAATAGTAAATTTTAACAGTACCATTCAAGCCAGTGAAGAATTTATTTTGATTTTAAATTTCAAACAGAAAGGATATTTCTTCAGTTCAGCTTTGTTGGTGTTGATGCTCTGAAAAACCTCTTGGGAAAAATAAAACCTCTTGCTAAACTTTCTGATAATATACTTGCAAAGGTCTAAATATAATTTTTTTTTTCAAATGTCTATTTTAAATATTTTAATCAATACTGAAACACAACTGTAACTTATTTTTTAGTATTAATTTAATCTACTATTTTGCATTGAAAAGGATTGGCAAATGCTTATTTTTGTTAACTGGATTTAAAGAAAAACCTCAAACTGGAAGATATTTAGTCTTATGTTTAGTTTTTGCCTCTGAAACAGACAGAGCAGTACTGAATGAAGTTGTTTTTCTCTATTCCATATCTCCAAAGTGGGAAATCCAGCTATTTTCTGCTCTGTTTTGGTTTTTTTGGGGGGGTTTTTTTTGGTTGGTTGGTTGGTAGGGGTTTTTTGCTGGTGGTGGGTTTTTTGGTGATTTTTTTGTTGTGGGTTTTTTTTTTTCCTTCAGGGGATGTTTTATGTCAGTGTCTACGTTTGTTTTCCCCTGTAATTTACACTGCTTTGTAAGGATGGCCACTTCTTTCATACATTCGAAGCACACTGTGAAGAATACTGAAGCTATACTGTAAAAAGCTGACAGATCCCTTTTCTTTGTATCTGGCCCAATCATGGCTTAATTGCAGTAATGTGAGGAAGGTCAGGCTGCTATCCCTTCTAGAGAGTATTTCCAATGAAAAATGGAAAGCAGGGAATAAAGCAGACACTGCCTGCTTTAAAAGTTTCCCTTTTATAGCCTTTGAGGTCTGAGACCTCAGAGTGCGCTGCATGGTACTCTCACACAAAATTTTAAACACAGCTGTCTGAGTTTCTCTTGCTGCTGCAGCTGCTAACAGTTACATTAAAGGAGAGAATGTGAAGGTACATAGAGGATATTTCAGCTGTTATGTTTTGGATACACTGGGCTTTTCACTGATAAGTTTGTTCAAAGTGTAAATCGGACACACACCAAATTTGTTTGGTCTTTTGCTTTGAATGGTATGCTGAAGTTAAGATTAACGTGGGTGACTTACACTTCTTTTTTCTCTTCCTTCAGCAGACTTAAGAAGTAATTTTAATAACTGCTGCTGGATGGGCAATGCAATAGGGTACAAGCAATCCCACAGATTTCTGGAATGCATCAGGGATGATTATTTGGCACAGAGACTGGACGGAACAATCAGAAGAGAGACTCTGCTGCTACACATAAATAGGGAAGACCTAATCAAGGATGTGACAGTCATTGTCAACCTTAATCTGACTGACTGACATTGAAGCAGTACTGTTTAAGATCCTGAGCGAAGTGAGAAAACACACGACCACAGTCAAGTCCTTAAGTTCCAAAATAATGCATTTTGGCTCATTCAGGAAAATTATAGGCAATACAAAAGAAGCAAGGTAAAGACTAAGAAAATGTATACCTCCTGGCCCTTGATCTAGGAAGGTCTGCTCTCAGGAATCCTATCTCTGCCCCTAGTAACAGGTTCTGGGGAAGCACTATCCACAGCAGAGGTGAGTTGAGTTAGATATTGCTTAAGTGAAGTGGACATAAGCAACTGTGAGCTGCTGGAAATCCTCTGAGAATCCTGAAAGAGTTGGGTGATATTAAGAGGCTGCCTGAGAATGTCTTTAAAGGGTTATGCAAAAAATGAATGAAGAAGAAGAAAGTATTAGCTATACCCATCTTCAAAAAAAAGAAAGGAGGAGGATTTCGTAACTACACACTGGTAGGCCTAAAGTCAGTGCTCAGGAAAATTGTGAAGCAAAATCCTCCTGAAATGTTTTGGAAACCAGAACAGAAAGGCTATTGGGAACGGCCATCTTGGCCTTACCAAAGTAGATGGTTCTTGACCACACTCATTGCCACCTATGAAGAAATGAAAAGCTCTGTGGGCAATACAAGAGCAATGGATGTTGTTAATATTAATAAGCATTTCGGAATGAATCCCTTGTCTGATGAGTAACATGGACTGTATGTTATACTCCTCAGCATTCAATGTCTGGATGTGAAATGGTCTACTCCTACCTTACCAGGGACATGTCAGAGGGACCTCATGCTGAAGCAGTTGGCTGCAAGGAACTTCAGACATTTCAAAAAAGTCAAATGCAAAACCTTGCACGTGGGATCAAACAACCCAATGCAATGGTGCAAGCTGCAGACTGACTCAAGTGGGGAAGCAACTCTGCTGAAAAAAGCAGGACACTGCTTAGGTGGCTTCAAGACATCCCCTCCAGCCTAATTTATTCCATGTGTCTATAAACAGGTCGGCATGGAATGGCAGCCAATTTCAACTTGTATGACCTCAGAGAACTAGAATTTGTAGAAGGAAAAGAATTATTAAGATGCAATGCTTTCTCTCTTTTTCTCCTTTTCATGGTAATAGCCAGAATGATGGTTTGCTCTCTACACAGTTCTTTTCAATTACTCTTTTTGCCTACCGAAAGATAAAGTTAAAAGGATGATTTCAAATAGACATACAAAAAGCCAAGGCTTTCATTTCCTTTCTGTTGAAAGAAACAGATCCCTAAGAAAGTTTAAGAACTGGTTCAGATCGGAATACATTTTTTCCCTGGAAGTTGTGATATCAACAAAATTCAAACGAGTTTTCTCCTCTACCCCCACTGAATTTGCATTTTTCAATCAGTTTCAATGATAATTAAGTTTAAAAATGGGGAATTGAACCCTAAAAATTGTAAAAACCCCACCAAAACCAAGGAAGTAACAAAAGAAAGAACTGGGCAAAAGACTTGAGTGAAATGTCCGTAGTTTACCCAAGAGAGAAGTTTTACATTATAATTGCTTTTTGAGCATAACACAGCTGAACATACAAGGTTTAAGCTCAATTTAAAGGACAAAGCTCCGTGCTATAGGTAATATCACTACAAGTCAGCTCAAATTCTTAATGGGAACAAAGATGTTAATTTACTACTGTTTCTGCATATTTGTATTGCATGGATAGAAACTGACTGAAAGTCACCCATTTTGGGGATGTTGGGAAACTGGAAAAAAACTAGAGATAGTTTTATTGATAAATATCTACTGATGAAAAATTACACTTAAAATTACTTCTAAAAAAATCCCAAATCGAATTTTGAAGACGTTCATAACACAAGGTACTGAAGTGCTGAGAAAATTTCTCCTGTATTTTGCATTATCTTATACAAGAGAGGCTGGTTTATTAACTGCTTTGTCTTTAAGAGAGAAAATTCCTTTTGAAAGGTATGTAAATAGTCTTGAGTCAAACACAGTCTTATGAGAAAAAAAGTATTATTTTTTTATTCATACATAATAGTTAACAATCTTTGATTGATTAAATAATATCCAACCTAACAGTAAAAGTAAAAATGTTGTTTTGCAATGAGCTGTTACATATTTTCCCAAGACAAGGTCTGAAAGACTCTTAGCACTGCCTTTATAAACTGGACTGTATGAAGGAGTGGAAAACAGATTCTAAAGAAAAGGTATGCACAAAAAAAAATAGATATGCACTGAGTATTAGCTGGATTGAGGTTTTACATATTGCAACTTTGGGAATGTGCTGGCATAGTGCCCCCACTACCAAACTCCTTAACAGGCAGAGACCATATGGGATTTTGACAGAAGCAGCATGACATCAGTTCAATTTCCTTTTTCTTCTAAACCTTAAAGTAGTCATATATACAGAATACTGTTTACCTATCCAACTGAAAGTTAATTCTTTTAATACAGAGAAAGAAGGTAAAATGATTTGAGGTATATTAGTCTGTACAAAATATGGCTTGACGTGAATTCTATACGTGGAAAAAATTATATAGAATTACTTAGCATGTTACAGAGTCGCAGAGAACTATCTGCAATTACTTTGGATAACTTTATGGTTACAAATTAGGAAACAAGGAAACATTTTCAACAAGAGTGGGAGAATTTGTGTTCTATTATACCTTTTGGAAACAAACATCTTAGTTTTAAAACAAGCCTAATAGTGTATAATTTCTGTTTTGTATTTTTAGAATGCTTTGAAGGTTTGACACACCTTATGAATTATCATGTGGGCCTGTAACAGCTGTAATTTTAACAGTTATCCTCTTCATCAAAAGGCTTTTCTCTTAAAAAATACTCCTACAATGAAGGTAGAAATAGACTGTGATGTACAAAGTAAACATCTATATGTTGCTCCTTGATAGCTTTTTAAAACAAATTTTGCCAGTCCTCCTGACAAAATACAGCCATCTTTTTGACACAATTGATTTTGTTTGTCTTCTCATGATATGGTCTTTTAATTATCTTATTACACCTCTAACTTAAAAACTTAAAGTAAAAAAAAGGAAACTTAACCCTTATCATACACAGTGTTGGTCATAATTTCTTTCATTTACTCTCACTGACAGCGTTAACATAAAACAATTTAAACTTCAGGGCAGCAAGAATATCAAAGTCTATAACGACACTATAATTCCTTATGATAGAAGCAATTTCCCAGTGATCAGCATAAGAAAGCACAGTGAATTCCCACAGGAAGTAAGGATCATCAGAGATATCTGGCCCCAAGGGCAATGTACAACCTAATTTTCTCTAACGTAAAAATTTACCGGATTGCTACAAAATATAAGTGATAAAACCCTGGCAAAAAAAAAACCAAACCAAACCAAACCAAAACAATAAACAAACAAACAAACAAAAAGCAAAACCAAACCCCAAAAATTACTTATCTCCTATGACAAAATTACTTGCTTAGAAGACGTGGGAAATGCTGTGGGTGTCATCTACCTAGACTTTAGTAAAGCCTTTGACACAGTTTTCCACAACATTCTCCTAGAGAAACTGACTTTCCACAGTGTGTAAGGGTGTAAAATCACTGGGTAAATAACTGCATGGATGGCCAGCCTCAGAGTGTGGGAATGGAGTTGTATCCAGCTGGCAGCTAGTCACAAGTGGGGCTCCCAAGGGCTCAGTGTTGGGGCCTGTCCTGTTCAATACCTTTATCAATGATCAGGGATTTGAATGCACCCTCAGTAAGTTCGCAGATGACACTGTGTTGGGTAGGAGTGTTGATTTGCAGGGGGGCAGGAAGGCTCTGCAGAGGGATCTGGACAGGCTAGATCCATGGGCCAAGGTCGACTGTACGAGGTTCAACAAGGCAAAGTGCTGGGCCCTGTGCTTCAATCACAACAACCCCCTGCAGCGCTACAGGCAGGGAGAGGAGTGACTGGAAAGCAGCTTAGAGGAAAAGGACCTGGGAATGCTGGCCAACACAGATGAACATGAGCAAGGAGTGTGCCCAGCTGGCCAAGAAAGCCAAGGGCATCCTGGCCTTTATCAGGAACAGTGGGGCCAGCAGGACTGGGGCAGTGATCACAGCTGAGGCTGAACCTCGAGTACTCTGCTCAGCCTTGGGTCCTCCTACAAGAAAGATACCGAGGTGCTGGAGTCCAGAGAAGGGCAACGAGGATGGTGAAGGGTCTGGAGTACAAGTCTTATAAGGAGCAGCTGAGGGAGCTGGAGTTGTTTAACCTGGAGAAAAGGAGGCCAGAGGGAAGCTTGTCACTCTCTAACAGTGCCTGAAATGAGGTTGTAGCCAGGTGGAGTGCAGCCTCTTCCCCCAGTTAACCAGGGACAGGACAAGAGGAAATGGCCTCAGGTTGCACCAGGGGAGGTTTAGATTAGGTATTAAGGAAAATTGCTTCACAGGAAGGATGGTCAAACATTAAAACAGTGTGCCCGGGGAAGCAGTGGAGTCACCCTCCCTGGAGCAATTCAAAAAGTGTGCGAACATGTCACTTCAGGGTGTGATTTAGTGGTTAAAATGGTGGTGGTGCTAGATTGATGTTCAGCTTGTTCTCTTCATCCTTCGTGATTCTGTGATCCTATGATTCTATAATTTTAATGATAAAGTCAGTATACAATTATGTACTATTGATCTTTACTGACGTACTTTTTCGAAGATAGTATGAATTGTCTCTGTAAGTGATGCAGTTTTAACACTTAAGCTTGAAATCAGCCCAGTGATTTTAATGCAATATTGTACCTATATCCTCTAATCTGTCTGAAAAAATTTCAGCTGTGAACATTAATCGTAAGCCAGATCCTGTATATTATTTAATCCAAAGGAGCTCTTCTTTTAGATGAAGTAGTCAACTATAAGATCTTTTTTTCAATCAATTATTAAGAAAAAATACTTATAAGCTCTCACAAAGCTTATATACAAGAGTTTCCTAGCTTCCAGATATGTAGGCATAGAATTATCATTTTGTGTCTTCTCTAGTGATGATATACTCTTTCCATGATATATAGTGATGATATACTCTTAATAGCTTTGCATGGAGCTCTGTAAATCTTAAAATATTGTCATATTTTGTTGTTCTTTCCTGTGATAATGGTGGAGGACCTGTTAGCTGAAGCTGAATAGAACCTTAAAATTTACAACCATAGTAAAAATTATTTTTTCCTGCCATATACAAAGTTGGTACTGTCTGTTGAAAACCCCTCACACCATCAAACAACTTCAATAAGCATTAAAGCTATTTGGTAAAAGTGTTTCCTATATAATTTTTTAATTCACAGCTAGAAATTATTTTTAGTCCTGAAAATTTTTCAATCCGTGTCAAATACAGATGAAGATGACTGCTGAATAAACATGGAGATAATATACCTTAGGCACAGATAATTTTTTTTAAAACATTCAAATAGTTTAAAGTAGGGTTTGTATTTTTAAAATTAAAAATTAATGATAGGACTGTAAAACAATATATCGTATTATAAAAGCATATAAAGATGGAAAAGTGGATTTAATAAATCTTATTTTACTGATTCCATTCACTTATGTACAAACACAAAACTTGCCAGGATATTTATGTACAAAATTTCCATTTCTCTTGGATGAATTTTTAGTGAAAAATGTTTTTTTTTCTTTTCTTAATAGCTTTAACTAATTATTTTTTACAAGGCATTTTAACTAGACACTTTTCCTATATTATCTTGGAATATTCAGAAGTTTCTTAGAAGAGCATAAATGGTGACAAAAAGACCAAAAAGCAAGGTGAAATTTTCATGTACGCATACATTTTAAAGCATGTATCTGCCAGTTAATTCAGTGGCAGTCATCAGTATGAGAAAAGGACAGAAAAAAAGGAGGAATTTTGGTGAACTGGATAAAATAATCAATCATTACCTCTCACACGACAAAAAAAATAGTATTCTAGTTAAAATTCACTAAGTACTTTGATAATAAGTATTTTTTCCATTAAAAGACATTAGCATTAATATTTCTATCCATAGACAATGTAAATAAAAGCATCTGGGTGTGTGACAGCTGTGCCTGCTAGATAAGAGAAGCATTGTGAAACAGTGGAGAAGTAATTTTCCTCTGACTTATTTATATTCATCGCTGCTATAAAAATGAAGAAGGGGGGAGGAAAATCAATCCCAATATTTGGATGGAAAAGCTAAATAATTATTTTGTGAACATTGTGAATTGGTGTGGTGACACCTTTATTCTGGTTCATTTCCCACATTTTTAAGATACTAATCAACACAGTGAAGAACTTTCAAGTGGCTCTGAAATGTATTTCTTTCTTAGATTTCAAGTATTGTAGGACAGCTGAGCAGATGCTAAAAGCTGTTCTGTGTCTGCTATGTCTGATGACACACAGAGGCCAAAAGTTTTTATGACATATAGCTTGATTGAACTTCGCAAACATCTAATAATCTCCTGTCTGTCAAAGAGGGGGTCTTTAGTTTCCTTTAAGAAATAAAAAAGTGTTATTTCTACGGATACAGCATGATGCACTGCCTCACACTTCTGAAACCTCCTCTAGGTTGTAGGTAGCTCTGCTAAAAAATACTACATGTTCACATATTAAAATATCAAATTGTGAATTCACTGGAAGTTATAGATTCACTAAATCTCTTCCTCTACCCAAATCCTATAGAGATCAGTTATAAAAGAGAAAGAAAGCTCCTCATTTCAATAACAATGCAGTGATGAAATATAAAATAATATGATCTTCTGAAAGAGCATTGGCTTGATTTCCTAAGAATAACTTGTGCTGAATTCCTTATGTCTGAGAAACTGATACACAATTTGTTTTTAATGGTACAAAATTATTACTCTGAAAATTAAATTTTGCAAATAAGTCTGCTATAAATTTTCATTATCTCCATGTGTACACTCCAGTGATCTTTACAAGAGTGTTTTATACCCTCATAAATCCATGTACACATTTTGGGTTAGGAAAAATAATTGTGTGCTCTAAAAGCAGCAGATGGTCAATGTTTCACTATGGAGGAAAGTGAGTTTTAGTGCTATCAGTGGAAATGAACTCTACCAAATGACCAAGTAATGTGGTCTACAGCCTTCTTGTCACCTGTGCGAAGCCCAGGTTAAAATATAATTCCTCCTTCAAAGGCATGCTCAGAGAGCTGAGGTTGTTCTGCCCGGACAAGAGGAGGCTCCAGGGAGGCCTTACAGCAGCCTTCCAGGACCTAAAGGGGGCCAGCAAGAAAGCTGGAGGGGACCTTTTATAAGGGCATGTAGTGACAGGACAAGAGATAATGCCTTTAAATTGAAAGAGGGCAGGTTTAGATTAGATCTATAGAAGAAATTCTTAGCTGTGAAGGTGGTGAGACGCTGGAACAGGTTGTCCAGAGAAGCTCTGAATGTTCCATCCTTGGACACGTTCAAGGCCAGGTTGGATGCAGCTTCGAGCTGGTCAAGTAGAAGGTGTTGCTGACCATGCCAGGGGGTTGGAACTAGATGCTCTTTAAGGCCTCTTCCAGCCCAAACCATTCTGTGATTCTATAATGACTCTCGGAGAAGCAATTAATTGTTCTTTCAACTGAGAAAAGACAATGGGCCCTCTGAGGCTCTCAATATAAAGGCAGAAAGAGAAAATATTAAGAGAAAGCAAAAAAGTAGTAGATTCAACAAAAAATTGTTTTATGGGACTTTAAATAACACTGTTGGAAGATACTACTCAAATTTATTATCCTCTGCATTCCCAAATAGAGCTGATAATTTCAGAATAACTTCCTTGAGGCCAAAACCTCTCTTTAAATCACTATATGAACTGACAATTATTTGCAAAGGTTTATATATAATTAGCAACTATGGATAACTACATATTTTAAATCACATGCCAAGTGCACATTTGATGATTACCACATGGTCTATGCCACAATCCAAATATTTCCTTCTGAGCTCTCTTTTCTTCCCTTTTTTATGCTCTAGCCCACTAGTTGGTGTTCAGTAGACCTTCTCGTTGCCTGGTCTTAGCAGGTTCCTCTGTCACGAAGTCCCTGTGCTCAGCTTTCATCCATAATCCTGTGCCTGGCACTCTTTATTTCATAATGCCCAAATAACACCCTATCAGAGTGCTCTCAGAGTGACTGTCCAGTCTCTCACCTGTGCTTATGGTGCAGCAAGTCCAATGGCCCATCTAATCTGAAATCTTCATGCTGGCCTTCAGCCTGGGAGGGCAGGCTCTGAACAGCTCTTCTACTCTTTCAAATGCTCCTCTGTGTGTGCGTCTGCACACATATGTGTGCAAGCACACACACGAAGAAGAAACAGAAGTTCTGTATTAGGATTGTATTGCAACAAACAATTCACCCGTACAACAAATACTGAATTCTTTCCACCCCCACAAGCTTCCACTATTGGTAAGTCTAAGAGTAGCATTAAACAAACAAGTAAGGGGTGTGTACAAATTTTCCTGTCGTTGGTGGCAGACTTTGAATGGGGCATAAGCTGACAGATACGTGCAGAGAACAAAACAAGATGTGCCACATAGTTTTGGTTCACCAGAGTTCAGTGTTTTTTTTTTTTTTTCCGTCTGTTGCTGAGAAAAGCTATTTTGAGATGCAAAAGAGAAGGCATCTGTTTATGGGTGTTTTGTTTAGAAAATGTGACATGCCCTAAGAATATTTGTCAATTCTATCATGGTTTTCTCCCACATGCTGGTGATTGGTGGCTGTAGCTGAAGCAAATTGCTAGTCGTGGTTGCTAAAATTGATACTCTGAGGACATACAGAGACAGTGGAAAAGTCAATGTGTACACTTCGGTGAGAATTTCTCCAACAGTAGGCTTATCAACGTTTTCTCCAGTTTATTTAAAGTCTGGGTTTGGTGTCATTGTGTCATTGCCCTCCACTCCCTCCCACCTCCCTCTCCCCACCACCCC
>VZTG01010146.1:877583-1032679 GCA_013397845.1 Melanocharis versteri
TCTCCCCACCACCCCCTCCACCACCACTGAAGGTAGTTGCTCCTAAATGCATGTGTAAAGCCATCCTTTGAAAAAAACATATCTGCAAGCAGACAGCCTGCAGCACAAGAAGTAAAGAAATGTAGCCTCAGATGTTTTCACCCTTTCACTGACCGTAGAATAATCTTAGAGAAAATTGTTTAGGTGAGACTAGAATTTTTCCACATTTACAAAAATCTGAAATTATTTTGCAGGCCAACCCTGCATGGTGTGCCTGTGATAAGCCCGGTAAGAGCTAGGCAGCAAACTAATAGGTCAATAGATGGATTCTGAAACTCTTTTACTCTTATATGGATGCTTCTTAGTTTCTCCAGAAGGCAGAGCTCTCAGACATGACATAACAGTACTGACTAATCAGTGTCTCCATATGGTGCAGAAATTTAAGAGAAAAAATAATATGTTGATAGGAAAAGTAATTTGAAATGTGTATATACATGTATAAATGAGTATATATAAGTACATATGCAATGGAAAAAAAGAGGTGTCTGGAAATTCTGGAAAATATCTATGTGCAGCATCTCATCAGATAGAAGATTTTCACTTGAATTGGCAGCAAAATGAATGTCATCATGATATAGAATAAGGAAGCAATATTTTCTCTAAGTTTCTTTTTCAGCTGCATCTGGAACATCTTATCGGGTTGGGATACATGGGCAAGAAGAATAGTCAAGTTGCTTGGAATTCAAAAATAGTAAGGATCAAAAAAAGCAGGTAAATAAATAAAAAAATAGCTAACCTTTTACATGAAAACCCTGGAGTGATCTCCTGTGCTTGTAACCCCTTGTGTGAAAATGAATCCTCCTTCAAAAAAAGTTTAGTTAACAAAAAATGCTCAATTTTACACCCTGATAATCATCTTTTTTAAAGCAAATTTTTTACTTGTGGCTTACTGCATACACTGAAATCACATATGGTTTAGGCCATGTCTCAGGTGACAGCTCTGGGGGCTGTAAGGCAGGCCATGTGAGAAGAGTGTGGAGTAAGATGTGTGCTTTTCCATTTTCTTAACTTCTGTTTTGCTGATTCTTTGGGAGATGTGAAAGGGTGTTTAATGAAAATTAAAACAAAGTAATTAGTAAATAAATTTTTCAAATGCTTCTAGATTGATAACACGTCAAAAATAATAGCATTGTTTCAGTTTCCTTTGTTTTAACAGTTTCTGGAAAGACTATGAGAACACATAATCGGTAAGTAAATGTCAGATAAACCCAAGAATGTGTCACTTTATGTTTAATGCTAACACTAAAGAGATATCAAGGCATACAACAAGAAAAATCTGTTCAGAAGAACTGTCTTTGTACTATTCATGTTCAAATTGGAATGAAATAAATCATATGATCTGCTTCAAAATACACTTTTGGTTAATGTTTTATCAATACAAAAGAAGTCGTAGAAAATTATTAGGCATTCGTCAAAGCCTTTTTTTCTTCAAATTTAAAGTCTAAGCACAAGACAATATATAGGTAAAAATTGCTGATAGATAAAAATTCTAAATACCAGTTATCTTTGAGCATCAAGCTAATTCAAATTAGGCTATCAGTTAATGGCAGCTAACTTTCCAGAAATTAAAGTCTTCTCATGTTGTTGCCACTGATTAGAAGTTGACAGGATAAAACAACATGAAGATATAGTAGGGACTCTTTAGGTATAATGAACTGGGATTGTTTTTTTACATTACATAAATAGCTTTTAAAATAAGTTGGTGTTATGCCTGCTCAACAGAGTTTAATTAAATCATGTGATATTATGAAGAAACTGGAGAACATTTAATTTAATATAAGCTGGACAGACCAGATTGAGAGGTAATTCCTGTTAAAAATTACAGCATATGTCAGTTGCCATATTATGGGACACTAGACCACAGTTGGGAGAGCATTCTGTTGAATGAGGAATTTCAGAGCATCTATAAGTTTGTTATAGATGAAAATAGCATTCAGGCACACTATTGCCTCATGTTGTTCTTACCCAAACTACGACCAAAAGCAAATTTTCATTGTCCTGTATCACAGGTGAGCTATTCAGCCACAGTTATAAGAGGCATGGTTGCCACAGCCTAGAAAGAGGTGTATGTCTAAGTTAATTGCAAACTCCTGGCCAGAAATAATAAAATTACTGCACTAGGCTATAGGGCTAAAATATGCTAGGGCAATCCTTTATAATTCTATTTATGTGCATTTATGTACATTCATATATTCATATTTATGGACAGTACTTGGGTTCACCTCTGTTTATAGTGATACTCTTTTCCTCAAATACAAAAGCCTCATAACAACCTGTATATTAACCAAAAAGAAAGGGATCAAGGGCAACTTGGTTTTTTGCACACAGTGAAAAAGAATAGATAGTAATCAGTATTTATTTTCCTTGATACTGCACTAAAGAAAACAAAATAAAAAACAGTGGAAGGGATTTTGTTGTGTGCTTGCAAGTGTGAAGCATTGTACACCTGATGACCACATGTGTAAAATTGAGTGGTGGTAAGTAAAACAGAGAATCTGACCTTCACCTTCCACACTTTACTGTGATCTACATTAAATTTTTATTAGGAGGGAAGTTGAGCTTTATGGGGAAAATAATTCTTTGTATCTTACTGTTAAAAAAATTGGAAAACTCTATTTATGCAATGCATAAATTTAGAGAAAAGTGAAATCTCTTAACTTTTGTTTCATGTTAAGTGCTCTCTCTAAGCTGTAGGTGAATTCAGATTGCTTATTATCTTGCCACATTAAAAAGCTAAGTAATAATATGTTCTTTTGTGTAACCATCTGATGAGCTTACTTTCATGACTTTTTCCAATAAGCTAACATAATCTCCCTGAAGAAAGAGAAAGTCACATGTAAATCTCATTGTACTATTGAAAAAGGCATACACATCCCTACCTCCACCCACTGTTTGTTTGGGAGATTCAGCTCTCATTGCAGTGCAGGATTATCCTTCTGTTGACTTCTGTTGACTTCCTGTGTGCATGAAGCTCATAAAACCTCTGTCCTGGCTTATAATTGCGTTTCAACTGTTATTCTGATTTTCAATCTTGCTTTGAAATACTTTTATCTTGGCAGAGATATGTCTGACTTCCTGTCTGCTACTCAAGCTTGGTTTGGGAATAATATTAAAAGTATAACCTTTGAAAAATGGATTGAGATTAACAAGTGCTGCAAGTATTTAATAAATGTTCTCTTAGTGCCATGAAACATTGGGTTTTTTTCAAGCTGTCAACAAGAGAGACAGTTATTGCTATGAATAATAGATTGAGTTTTGAGATAATTTATATTATAAAAAAAATCCTGTATCTGTAAGACTTGTTCTTGCAGAGAATGTCAAAACCAAATTAACTTGGTAGCATTCTGTACCTGAAAATAACAGCTGTTCAAAGAATATTTGTTAAATTATTTACTTGACATATTCTGTATTTTTTTTGTATGGTAAAAAAACCCAGTACTTTTATCTCTGTCTACATTCTCAAAACACTAAAATTTCTGTCCTAGTTCTGGACAGGACAGAGTTATTTTTTGCAGTAGCCAGGAGGGGGCATGACCAGGGCCCTGATGTTATTCTATACCACCACATGTCATTGCCAGGGATGGATGCAGGAAAAGGGACTCTGTTCTGGGGAAAAGGGAGTCCTTCCAGTGAAGAAAATATGGTAGAGGGAGCAGCCTGATATTTTTAATTCCTGGGGGCTTTTCATGTAAATAGTTTCTTTTTTTATACTGTTTATTATTAATACTGTTTCTGTTATAGTTCTTTTTCTTATCTTGTTTCTGGTAAATTGTTCTTATTTCAACCTATGATCTTTGCCTTTTGTGCCTCCATTTGGAGAGGGGACGAGATGTGGCATCTCGTTTTAGTAAGAGTACTAAAATTGTAGAATACCATTCCTAAACCACAACAGTTTCCTCAGTATTAGAGACCATTATGTCTATTTAAATGTCTGGAGCAGTGAACATAAATACGTTATTTGTGCTACAGAGCAAGATTAAAGCTGATTACAGATACTCAGATAGCTCAATAAAGCCTAAATGTTTAGTTAAAGAACATTTCATTTGACACAAAGAGAGACCACAATAGGTAATGGGGTGAAGACAGCAGTTTATTATGTTCACACTGCATGCATTAGCTCCCTGCTTAAAAAGAAATGACCACAACCTCAGCATCTTTTGCCTTCAGTGATGCCATTATCATATATCTCATCTGAGGTCTTACCCTTCAAATACCTTTGGTTATATGGTTCTTTTGGACATGGAAGTCAGTATTAATCCCTTTGGGGGTGAGAGTAGATTATGGAGAATCTTAAGAAACTACCCTCAAGGGAAGACTTTTTTTTAAGAAATCTGCTTCTTAAAATAATCTTCTCAGACAAAGGGAACAATGAGAAATAGCTGCTGAGCCTTTTGTAGTCTGTGGATGCAAAATCTTCTTATGCAATCTATATGAGTATTATAATAGCACCTGAACACATTATATCACTTATGACAAGCTACAATTTGTTACAAATGCATTTCATGACTGAAGAGATATGGTGGGAAATTACAGAAGACTCCAAAAGTATAAAGAAAAGAAAACAAAATGAATCTCCTTTGTAGTTTTAAGTATCCAGACACAGCAAATAAAGGTAATTGCTGAAGAGATGGAAAGTAACTTGGAAAGAAACAAACAGATGATAACATTTAGAAGACAAGAAAACCAGAAAATAGTACAGGAAGCTGAAGGCTGAGGGCAACAAAATACTTCACAGGAGATAATTCTGCTTAATGTACTCCAAATGGAGTATATCTGTGCAATCATTTTCAGTGCCTCAGTATCGAAGGTTTCAACAAAGTGGCAGTCGTTCATAAGGATGACCAAGTAAGGATCCTTTCTAATGTACATTTTGACATATTCTTAATTCAAAACCAGTTTATCCAACTTCAGACACTTTCTAGTGATTGGAAGCAAGCTAGACATTACATAAAGTCAAAGAGCTGCAGAAGTTTTATGGAACAGAGTTCTATTTGACTATATGAAAATAATTTCAAAAGACTATATAACAACCTCCAGAAGACTATGTTAGAGATCTCATCAACTGACTTCTCGAAATAGTACTGAGCAGTAAGGAACAAAATAAAAAAAAACCAAAAACCTGCCTATTTTTTGCACTATAATTTTGAAATTCGCAGCATTATTGAATAAGTAAAATAAAATTTATGATCTTAAAAGTATTTTTCAACCCAAATGATTTAATGATTTATATATAAATATTTGCAAGTATATATAGATGTATGCATACTCCTGAGTTTCTTTTCTTTCAGGTTCTAACTGAAAATTCAAAATAGATAGTATAACCTGTATCAAATGTTTTTCCCGTTAGGTAATGTCAACAAAACTGTTTCAATATAACTATATGTATGGCTAATTTATACTTCTAAATTGTAGGATGACAATAAAATATTATTCTAAAAAGGTAGGTCTGTTGTGATTGTAGTTTTGGTGTCGCTCAAAAGGTGATAAATTGAATATATTTATGTCCATGATCTTTAGGACAACATTATGTCTTTTGGTACACTGCAACCTTCCTCACAAAGGATGCCCTCTCAAACTCAAGGATTACAAATTATAGAAGGCTTAGAATGCTAAGAATCCATTTTTTGACATACTGAAGGAAATACTAAAAGCATTGCATAACATGCTCTTATATTTTGGGATTTCATATTAGGTCAGAGCAGCAAGTTTAAATGAAAGGTTTTTTCCAGCAAATGCAATGGGTAGTTTATACTCAAAGAAGAAAGAAATCCTTTTTGCAGTCTACAGCTTCCTCATGAGGGGAAGCAGAAGAGAAGGCACTGATCTTTTCTCTCTGTTGACTAATGACAGGACCTGAGGGAACAGCACTAAGCTGTGTTAAGGGAGGTTTAGGTTAAATTTAGGAAAAGGTTCTTCACCCAGAGGGTGGTTGTGCACTGGAACAGGCTCCTCAGGGAAGTGGTCACAGCACCGAGCCTGACAGAGCTCAAGGAGCCTTTGGACAAGACTCTCAGGCACATGGTGTGACTCTTGGGAGTGGTCCTGTGCAGGACCAGGAGTTGGGCACAATGATCCTTGTGGTTCTCTTCCAACTCTGATATTCTGTGGTTTTGTGACTCTCAATAAATGAAAGTGAGATTTTAAAAGAAAATTATTTGCATTAATTGTTTTTTTATTTTGTTTTGGCTGGTTGTTTTGTTTTTTTCATTTAGTACCGTTACTTCTAGCATTTCTAGTAGCAAGGACTTTGGGTTTTGGTTGCACATTCTTTTCTTCTTTTTTATAAAATTGATGCAGGTAGTAAATTTTTTAATTATTAATATCATCCTGTATCAAAAATAACTTTTTAAAAATTTTTTTATGCCTGTTTGCATTCCATTGTGAAAAACCAAACTTGTATTTTTTGCTGAAGTACGAATGACATTAACAAACAAGGGAACCCCTCAGTACAAAGGCCTGTAGGAATTTATAGATAATTTCCCATCTTCCTTATTGTGTCTCAGAATAATCTCTCATTATAAATAGCACAGTAGTTTCACAAAGTCCATGTGTGCAGCTCCTAGTCACAGTGTTGGAAGATGTCAATTAAAAAATATTGTAAAAAAAATGCTTGAAGGAAAATTACATGAAATCTATAACAAAGCTTTATTACTATCAATAAACTCTCCTATCTGCAGTACATACAGTTGTTAAAACTGCTTGGAACAAATTACCAGAAGGCAATTAAGTTAGAGAAACAATAGGGATATTGCATGAAATGAAAAAAATGCTAAGAAATTCAAATTCACATTTAACACTTCATCATTCCATTCTTACGGAATGCATAATGTCTGTAAATGGAGATTAGATCTGTGCACCTTTTGACCTATCTGCTGAAAAACTGTCCCAAAATAATAGTACTTCCAATAAATCTAAATTCTTCAACAGAGCTGTAATAATCTGTATTTTTATTTCCTATAACTGGATGCTACAGAAAGGGTTTTTTAAAATCATATTATTTACCAGAGAAATAGAAATGTCAGTTTTAAAACCACTCACAACTCCTGCATAATCACACAAGGAAAACTGAAGAGAACACTAGGGCTGAAATCAAGTCAAAGGTGGCAAAAGAAGAGATCTTACAAATACTGCAAGATCATTTAGATAAATCCCTATTCAAGCATACAAGGGGTTCTTCTGGAAAAATATATCTATAAATAATACCACTGATTATATTAGCAAAAATCCTATCCAAAACCAGATGTTCAGAGTCACTTCTAAATTAAAAAATATCTTCTTGTGAAAGAACTTTGGAGGATTAATTTTTATGCAAGCAGGAGGAATTACAATTGTTAGATTAGATTCCTAAAGTATTTCCTCCTTTGAATCTGCAGAGATTTAAGGAAAAAATAGTAAAAGGTAGACTTGGATTGATACTCATATCTCTATTCCAGAAGTGTAAAGAATTAGGATTCCAAGGTGCAGCATGTGGTTCCATCAGTGGAAACAGCACATATCTCACTGAAATGTCAGCATGGTGTCTGGAACCAGAAGACTTGGACAGGCTTTATATCTCTTTTTTGAGATTTAACCAAAGCAAATTGCCTCCTCTGGGGCATGCCTGAGCTAGTTAGGTAATTCCCTCCCTGTCCACTGGATTCCCCTGTGCTGGCAATTCAATATTTATGCATGTACAGAATAGTCCTAACCAAGTGCAGGAGAGACTAGAAAAATAGGAACATTAGTCCCCTGGGAGCTGGGGCATGCTCCAAAGATGTTTAAAACATACTGACAAGTTCAGAAATGTAGAACAATTAATTCAAACTTACTTTCTGCATACAGAACCCAGAAAGCCTCACTCCGTTCTGAGAACATCCACCTGGATGGATACAGACAACTGCTTGTTCAAAAGTCATGTGTTAGCTAAGTAACTGATTTGTTTAATCACATTTGTGCTATACTCTTTATATGCTAAAACATGAGGGAGACCTTATTCCTTTCTATATAGTAGTTTAGTTGTCAAAACAGCGATTCTCAGCTTTTGTAACTGATGATTTAGATTTTTGGGGATGAAAAAAATTGCTAATATAATATTTAATTTCCATGGCAGTTTCCATTTTGCAACCAAGGTGGGATGAAATTTTAAGGGGTGTCTTACTACTTTCACCAATTTCGTTTTGTTTGCTCAGTTTTTTTCAAACATTCAGTTTTATTCCTCTTTGTAAAACTCTATTTATACTATTCTAGTGGTTTTTCATTCCAGTCTCTGATCTTAGAGCACACCAATACGCTTTTGTGAGAAGATAAAAAAAGTAGGGGTTAGAATATTTTGAAGTAAGAAATTTACATTTGTTGTCTTCCTTTTGAACAGATTCAACCCATCTCCTAAAGAACACAGTTAACAGCTCAGCAGCATACGGGACAGACAACTACAGAGACTGCTTACACATTTTACACTGAAGAATAATTTGCTTAAAGAATTCTAAAGACACGATTCAAGACTGCTCATACCCTGTTAAGCAGCTTATGCTTATCTGTTCAATGCAGTCTTGTCAGATGGCTGTGAACCCGCTCTTCCCCTCATAGAGAGAGTGTGCATTCTGGCACACTGCTGATCTCAACCTAACAAAAGTTTTTCAGAGAATGTGGTTTTGCTGCTTTCAGAGCATAATTCTAGTCACAGTCCTGAGCAGATTCCATGTAGATGGACATACTTATATTTTCAGACCTGTATAACATTGATTAGGCTTTTCCATGCAACACCAGCATTCACTGGGTCTCAATACTTTCCCTCCACAATTTGTTTCTCATATTTCTTTTTCTCTTATTTATCTGTCTAGGACACTTTTCTCTTAATATTCGTGAATGGCATGATAGACAATCCTATGTCTCAATTCCTATTTCAAAGTGTAATATTCTATCACCCTTTTCAGATTCAGTCCATGAACAAAACAGCAAACAGCACAAGCACAGAAATCCATTGTAAAAAATCATGAAAATGTGTCAGGAAATGTGAAAGTTAACCTCAACTTAGCTCATAGAGTGAGTATTCTCTAGTGAATTGGACTATAGTTTAATTAGTGATAGGGTCTCTGGCTACTAATCAGAAATTAATTGAGTAAACTAATTGATTAGGATTTCTTCAACCACATTGTTAAATAGCTTGTAAAATGCCACTGAATATACCTCAAATACCACAATTGACATCAAATCACGTACTCAGATGAGCTGTTAAATGAAATTACTAAAATTTTGTAAGAAAGAGTGCATCTTGTTCAAAGGAATATTTTCCATTTTGAAAGGAGATGGAAAAGGAGACATGAATCAAGAAAAATTCATATTATTTTCAGCAGATTGAATCTTGTGGGAAAATATCTATCATCATTGCTCATCACTATTCAGCTAACAGGTTATCATGGATTGTCATCAGCAGATGAATGAAGTTTCAGAACACACTAAAAATAAATGTATCATTCTTCAGTACTTATCTAGGAAACACACCTATATTCTGCAGCAAGAAGACACCAGACAACTCTGTTTCCCGTAGTGTACCAGCCTCTACAAAACTTGAGAACAGGTCAAGCCCCAGCATTTATTACCCTCCTAAAGATGCTGTAAGAATTTCTGAAGTACTGCAGGAGCCAGCAGTAAACATCAGGGGAGCTTAACACTGCCAGACTATCATAGAAAGCCAGCCAGCTCGACTCTGATGTCAGTCTCCTTGGAAAAAATCCAGTAGAAGACAATGGAGTTATGTTGGACATGTAGTGCTCGAATTGTGATCTGAATCTCTCCTACAGAATTTAAGGGTGTCTGTTTAAATGAGGTTTCAGACCCTTCTATAGGACTGACTGTTAGTTGCAAACACAAAATTGTTTTACTGCAACAAGTGTTAGTATTTATTTCAGAATCTGATAGATATTTGAAACTTTGGCACACAAAGGCATTTATTCAATGACAGAATATATTTTCCAGGGTACTTTAATTAGTTATAGACATGCATTATATGAACTTGACCATCTGATATAATGATGCTATTAAAAAAACCCATTGTTGGAACATTATTTAATATTAGTCTGCCAGAACAAATTTCTGTCCTGGAAATTTTTCTATAAATAAATTAGAGGTTAGAATGAATTAAAAGTCATATTTTGTGAAATGAAATAATTAAATGTGCACAGAAATGGAAAATTGGAAAGTGAAATTTGAACTAATTTTTCAACTATATTTATTTTTTCTTTGATAATATCCAATAGGACTAATTCTATTTAGGTATTTTCTGTTCTACAAAACCTCTACTCCTTTTGAATAAAACCATACATGAGTTGAACACAGATCTAATTGTCACATGAGTAAAACAGAAAATGTCTGTACTATTTGATGAAATGTGTCATTATACAGTTACTGAAGCGTAACAGTGAACAGCTTGAGGTTCATTTACTTCTGTCTTTAAAGCAAGTTGAAAATTAAGTCAGCATAGTTTGACAACAATGTTATCTATATATTTGAAATTAATTAGATAACCAAGACCAAATTTTAGCAGTTTAAATCAGTTAAACATACAAATGCGCAAAACAACCTTAGTAATTCAATGTATTATGGCAAACCGGTTATTTTCATTCTTGCACTAGATGAAATTCAAAGATGCAATTAGCAGCCATCACAGGACTTTTTGTACTTGAGGATCTCAAAATTTTCAGCAATTTGAGATCAAAATAACACTTGGGCACTGCAATAGTTACAGTTAGGATCAATATATAGTAGTTCACCATATAAGAAGAGAGCGAAATTATCTTTGGAAAACATTTGGCATAATTTGGCTGGTACTTCTGAGCACTAACAAAAGCTACAATAAAACTTAATTTGAACTGAATTGAGAGACAAAACATGAAAAGATAGTAATGTAGAATGTACTTGGATTTATGCCTGTGGGTTCTTTCAAAACTATGCCAACTTTCATGGATACCCAAGTTTAAGAAAAGCGGTTTGCAAATGTGCTCTAAAATCAGAGGCTCTAGGGTCTCAAGAATCAATAATGTGGCCCATTCAGTCATGTGAATGCCTAATGTTTCTGTTTCTAATTTATTTGTATTTTTATTCTCAACAAAGTTTGTTTGAAGCTCTTCTCTGTACAAATGTTTGCATGCATTCCCCTTTCTATGCAGTGGTTGTAGCATGTGACTGAATTATATTTCTGAACTGCGTTTTAAGCTTAATGTATTCTTAGATACAAAGATCCCATTCTATGGCCATTGTTCTTCTGTGAAATGGGAAAGCTTGAACCTATGTTCTGGTGTCAGAATATGAGACAATAACTAATGTTTCTGATGCTGAAAAAAAAGGAAATATATCTCATTTAGGTTGTTTCCTTCCTTTCCTCTATCATTATTTTAGTGTAGTTTATAGCTTGAAATTTTGTTCTGTGTGAAATGTATACAAATCCAAAATTTTCAACAAGTTCTCTTTCAAAGCTTAGCTGTGGTTCTATACTTCATGTTTTCAGATGTAGTCAGTATAATTCCAGCAGCTAGAAGTAACACTATTCCCATTTTAATTTTCCAGTTGAAGCACTGGTGTGAGCTGGAAACTAAAACATCCGCTTCTAAAAGACATGCTACTGAGTTTCTGCTGAGTGATAACAAGGCAAAATCTGACCTGTCCATTATGGACACTCTCTTCCTCCTGTAAGAAATTGTCAGAAAGAGTGAGTTCAAAACAGAGTATTGTTGTTTGTGATGGGAAAAGGTAGGCAGGACTATTTCCCTCCAAAATCCTAACACGGCTCCAAACCTTATTGATTTTTCTTGCCTGGAGACTAGAGTAACATAGGAAATAAACCTTAAGTATTAATGTAGTTAAACTATCCTCAAGCTCTCCTGCAAACCATCTGCAAAATAAACCTTCTCAATTACATATACATCTAAGAAATGTCTTAAAAGGTTTGCTACCCAAGTGTATGTACATTGAACAAACAGATGGAGAACACTGCTAGGACATAAAATACATCATACACTGTAAAAAGACTATCCCCTGAGAGCCTGCCAACCTAATTTCCATATATACTTCCCTGTCCCTTCCTTCTGTCCAACATTTCAGGGAAAACGCAAGACTTTTCCGCCTTTGTATCCTTCAGGTTGTCAAAGCTATTATAAACACCATCAAAACCTTGGCCTTGTAAAGCAGCATGTTAGCCTTACACTGCTTTACTCAAAAAGGGCAGTAATTCAGTAGATACATCCATTTTTAATCACTTTTATCAACATTACTAAAATTATTCAGAATTAATAACTGGGCAGGAGGGGTTTATAGCTGTCTCCTTGACCTGCCCATTACCTTTTTTTGCTTTCATGTAACACAGGAAACAAGAAACCTACACTAACAGTCATTTAATCAGGAAAATTTATCTAGTATGTCTTCTCCGTTCTTGCTAGTAATAAATTAAATTAGGATATTTTAGTCTGTTCTCAGAGACATTTGCCTTTTTACACTTCACTAAGATCTTCTATTTCCCACATATATTGCCCTATTTAGTCCCAATGCTTCAAACTCTGCTGATCTCAAACGTGTTTTGGTAAACAGAAACAGCGGTTTTATTTCGTCTGTATTCAATTTCTGCTTAAAGTCATGAAGTATTTCGCTTCAATATTTCCATATTAGTCATATAACTGAATTTTAAATGAGGAAAAAATTATTCAAATATTTTAGAAGCAATTAGCCTATTATTCTTATCGCTATATTAATAATTAGCTTTTAAATAATTCTCTTCAGAATATTTTATCTCAACTCCACTCCAGTTTCAGAAAGTTATAATACTAACATAGTTTTTCTGCTGTTTATTGATCCAGATCTGAGCTGTTTGAGCTCAGCTGATTTTTCTGTTTTTCTTTATTCAATTAACAGAGAAAGGATTCTCCAGCTGAGCATTTGATGCTCAGTAAGATCCTTTTTTGGATGGTAATTTTGTTTGGTAATATTTGAACTGTCTGAAATATTAAATTCATGTTCACCAAAGTCAGACAACGAGTCAGTCAGATTCTGAGCTAAAACCCAGAATACTTCAGGTGACTAAGTACCCCACAGGTTTCTATCACTTCCAGTAGAAAAGAAAACATAAATCTTGGAATACATGTGAAAGAAAAGCAAGCAGTGAAATGCTGTTACCAATCTAGGATAGCTGCAAAGTAAATTCTACTACCTTGGGACAGATCAACCATTCACAGATACAAATGTGAAATTACCCAAACTTTCATATTCAAGTACTTGTTTTACTGGTATGTTAAAAGGGCAGACCCTAACAGTTTTCATTTCTATTGTTTCATGCTCTAAGCAGTTAATACTCCATGAGATAATTTAGGGTTTCCTTAAAAGATCTGATTTCTTTCCTGTACGGCTGATGTTACCATAACTTTGTGTACATTGCCACACCAGGAGTTTAAATAAGCTGTATGCCCTTGTTACTAGCCATTTAACATTTTTTTAAACTTTCTGTTGCCCTGCACTTTAGTGAAATACGTTAGAAATACACCAAAGTAAACTAAAACTTTCCATCTGTTTAACTTTTTCACACTGCACCAGAGCTTTTTGGACAATTGTTATCCTGAAAACTACCCAAGTCAGGCAGACATATGATGGAGAATATGTTGTATTCTAATTACCACGGAATTGTTTGCAATTTAAATATAAGAAATGGCTTATTATAGTGATCATGTCAAATGTAGTGGTGTCCAAAAATAAAATCCATATTTGGAGTCAGTTTGTCTGGTACAAATATGATTTTAACTTTCTAACAGTGATGGCTTCCATATGATGCTGGAGATGATCAAAATAAGAGGGATGGGAAATAATTGGCTGGAACAGAGCTTTTCCTTTCTTCTTGATAGAAAATGTTTTAGCAGATGCCTCTTAGAAGGAACTATTCCAGCACTCTGGAAATGAAGCACATGAAGTTCACTATTTTAACTGCCAGAAATAAACATTATAAAAGAAAAAGTCTTTTTTTTGACTAGTATTAGGGGACTGATCTTTAAATCCTCACTGCAAGTTACTTTTCTTAAAGTTAGAAATATATGTAGAAAAATAAGTCTTACTATTTTAGATATTACTTTACAGTGTAGAAATTTGGGGGTTGCCCTGCTCTTGGGCTCAATAATTTCTAGAGGGAGAAAAACTCAGAAACTTCTCTTTGTGAAATGGAACTTCCTTCAATGGAACATGGGAATCACATTTAACTTGAAAGTTTCCTTGGCATAATGCCGTAGCTATTACCAGTGAGCCAGGAGAAGACTGTGGCCAGTGGAAAATGGAAAAGATTTTTCTCATCAAGTTGAACAGGAGTCTTCACAATAAAGCCAAAATAATAGTGTGTTTGGCTTCTGAGTATCTACAAAGTGGATGTGCTCCCACTTATTAGGTGTACTTGTGTAAGGAGTAATGCACAGATCTAACTGAACAATAACTTTTATGATAATTTATGGATTAGCATCACTAAACTGACTAATTTAACTCACTCATGTCAGAGATGGAAAAGTATTTTGGGACAGTAGGTGACTTTTTTTCAGGTCTTGCTACTTCCTGCCATATCACAGATTAAATAAGTTTAATTATGTTGCCAGTTTGTATCCTAGAGCATAACCAGAAGAAGAAACAATGGTTAGTATTTCAGCTAAATGTTGATCGGGCATAAGCTATTTTGATTAAAAATAGGAGATATTAAGAATGGGGTTTTGTCCTCTAGTAGAATAAATGTTTCTAATAATCTCATACGTATTCTTTAAATGAATGCTCTCTGGTAAGTAACCTATGTTGAATAACACTGAAAAGAGGTGTATTTTATAGTAGATAACTGTATTTTATTGAAGACAAGTACTCAGAGAGAATTAAGATTAAAGATGACTGACATAGCCAGCTTTCTTAAGTACCTTAACAAAAGATCTAATGCTTCTTAATATCTTCAACGGACCTTTCCCAGTGAAGTCAAACCCAGATTGTTTTATACTAAGCACTTCATGTTCAATTAAACCAGTATTTTTAAATTAAACTTTGTTTTGTAAAAAAAACAAGAAGCAAGTTGTTGATACTTATTGAAACATAAACAATGCATAAAGCAAACTGTACTGTTCCACTTTTTTGCCTGACAGTGAGAGTTGAGTCATACAAAATATTCCAACTAGTTTTTCAACATAATCCCTTAGGGAGTGACAAAAGACCTAAGATCATCAGTTCAAACAGTCACAGCACTAATGATGGTAAAACTGATGGTGTTGCAAGATGAGCAGCAGGCTAACTCCTCTAATTCATATTTCTTTCAAAGACATCCTGGACATCTAACTATTTTATGTGCTCCTTGAACATCAGTCCATATCTGAGACTTTCCAGCTGAGAATATTTAGTGGGTCACGACAGAGAAAGAAGATGCTGGATCACGTGAATTGTGTGTAAAGGCAGCCCATCCAGACTTGAGCATGACCCTCAGGCTACTTCTGCTGTACAGTATAATGCTAGAGAATATCCATCTGAACATCCTTTCAGTTCTACTCTAGGAAATGTAGACTTGTAAGTGGGATGGTGAATCTGTAAAAGCAAAATACACACAGATAGAAGCAAACTTCAGTTTTTACCGAAAAGTACTAGCATTCCACATGTGTGTTTAAATATTCATCTCTTTAGCTATATAGCTGTTAAGCAACAGCAAACTCATTATTTACTCCAATATAAAGTATCTGATTAGATATGTTAAATATTAAAGCCAATAATCTAATTATGAACTTGGGACAGGAGCAGATGCTGTTAGTGGTGCTCTCTACCAAATTGTTTTCCTGACGTGCTGCTCCAAGTTCTATTCCAGCTGCTTAAAGGAATAATCAGTTGTAACTACAGCATTGTCTCTTAAGATCATTGAAATTATCACATATGCTAACAATTTTTTTTCTTCCCTGTTCTTGGAAACAGTTCTAATGCTTTTGCCTCTACTTGTGCATAATTTTACCTAGAATATCAACCATTTCCTACGAATTATATCTTTTCTAACATAACTGTTGACTTTCCATGTATAAATCTTGACTTTCTCTTAACTGAAACTTAACCAAACTATGATTTTCCTGTTATTGATTTTGATAAAATGTGTCAAAACCTCTTCCCATAAAAATTATTTTTTCTGCGCATACAAGGAAAGATAGCTACATCATCTCAAATATAACACACATAAATGTCAGTGTAAACATTCAGTGTCATGAGTGACTAAAGCACTAATAGTGCAGAGCTGATCATTTTTACAGAGCAGATTACACACATGGATGATTGACATTCTCCTTGATTGACTTTTGAAAATTAAACAGCGTTAAGAAAAGTGAAAGGTCTTTTGATATATTTTTGTGGCTATCACACGTAATATTAGTATAAGGCAAAATAGTGAATTATTTCAGGGGATAGAAAAAAGACTGGAAGATCATGAAAATTAAAATCTCTAAATACACAGATATCACAAGGAGTTCTTCACTGCTAGTCCCAGGAGGCTGAAAAGATATTTAGAAGTGTACATTGCCTTTTCTCTTTCCTCCTAGCCTGACCTGGTACAGCTTTTTCTAGAATGACTTATCCTATCATCTCCGCACTTGCAAAGCGATGTGTGATTGTGGCACAGTGTGCCTGAGACATGAAAAGTACTTTCCCCTAAAGTACAAAAAATTTAGACAAAAATCAGTCTAAGCTATGCTTAGCTGCATGTTAAAGGATTAGAAACTCGGGCTGTTCAGCTGGACACAAGTGTGTGTGTATCATATAGTATTCCTCATTATAGCAAGACATAACGAAAACAAAACTGTCAATGAGAAGTTAACTGTCTTAAAACATCTCTCAACAGAATATTGAACTATATTTCAAAATATAGGGGAAATAAAGTTGCTAATTATACACAGGAAATATTTCTGACATTTTTCTAAATGGTTACTTCATCGAAGTGTAAAATGCAGTAAGTTACTACACTTTAATCAATAAAACACCTTGATATTAGGTGAGGAAATAAAAGGCATTAAGTTAACACAGCTGAATTCCTAGTATGGTGACACTCCAGAAACCAAATTACAATTTTAGCTCCTGCAGTGATGAGGTCTAGAACAGGCATTGGGCTGGGGACTATGGCTTTATGTCTTCTAAGGGGGCTTGGCTTCACAGGAATTGATGAATTCCACAAAAATTCCATGGGTTGAAGTAAAATAAAAATTAAAAGAAAGTAAAAAAAAAAGTAGAAAATACCCAAACCCACTCCTGCTTCCAAAGCTGGGTTATTTGCAGTGAACTTAAAAGTCAATAGCATCTCATCTGAAGAAATTTCTACTCAAAACTTCACCATTCTGTCAGCTGCAAATAAGAATTTTTCCAGGGAAAGAGACCATTGAAGACACATCTTAGAAAGCTGATGTTGAGGCAGAGCTCTCAAAATGGTTTGCTGGGGGTAAAATCAGTGGGGGTTTGTGAATTTATTAGCAAACAGGGCTGAGCTTATCATGGCACTGGAAATGGCTACAGGAGTTTTTGTGCAGGGCAAGCCATTCTACTGTACTGGTTGTAGCATTACTGAGGAGGCTGTGAGGCTTGCACACTTCAGCTGAAGCTCCTATAGCAGAGTCACCTGAAGAAAGCAAGAGACTCATTTGGTTCATTTCACAGCATTGAATTTAATAATGTCTGCAAATATACCTTTTTCTACTATTAATGACTTTCACTTTCTTTCTCCCTATGCACCTGTTCACAGCACAAAAAGAAGCTTGCTGAGGCAGGGGGTATGTGGACTTTGTTTTATATAAGTGTGGTCTTGCTTACTTCAGAGAAAATTCAGTAAAAATTACATCACATTACCTAGTGGCAGCATGTAGAAACTTGTTAAAACTGCAAGAGTACTAAAAGACCACAGAGTAATGTATATTGCTAAGACATTTTATCAATCCTTTTGAAAGAGTTCAGTACAAAGAACAGGAAGTAGTTTAGCATGAAAAACATATAAATAATACTAATTTTTTTTTTTTTTGCATCCTTTGCAGAGATTCAACAAAATGGCTATTTGATTTGTTTTAATTCCAAAGAAGTGAAACCTGGTGTAACTAGAGCATGAAAATTAGTAAACACAACAGATTTCAATAAAATTTGACTATTAACCAGTCACAAAGTTTTTCTTCCTCTCAGAAGACACAATATTCAAGTGGTTGCAGTAAGCACAGCAGAGGATATAAAAATACTTTCTTTTCATCAATCTACAAATTATCATTACAAAGAAGGGACAAGGAAAACTGAAGGAAGGTCTCCATCAGTTCCATAAAAAAGGGATCAAAAAAAATGTGGAAAAGAAGATCTGAGAGTTACATCAGAAATCCCATTATAGTTAAAATAAAGCTGTAATTTTAATTCTTGATTTATGTGACTTTTCAGTATGTCTTGGCTGTAATGAATTCCTCTGTCATTACCCAGCAGCTTTATAGCTGGATGGAAAGCAAAGAAGGCATTTTTTACAATCTTCTGATTATAAACTCAGTTACAATTTCCTGTTTAAAAAACTTTTCTCGAAATGTTGAAAAGTTGGGAGATTTTTGTCATCATAGTCCTGTTTTTTGTTTTTTTTTCTTTTGAACACATTTTCCATGACAATGGTAAGCATATGCTTCAAAGGTACATATTTTAAGGTCTGGAGAGGCCGTCTAATTCCTCTGTGACTGTCTGCTCATCCACTGACCATACTGTTAGTCTTCAACACTGATTATAGTCACAGAAAGCTTCTTGCTACAGTCTTAAGGCATTAGGACTAAACAAGCCCAGCACTTTAAATCTGTGTAATACTAATTTTGCTGCTGTTCTCAAAAGTTTGTAATCTCATTCTGAGCTACAGAAGCCCACAATTGACAAGAAGGGAGACAATCTCACTCACACAGCCTTAATACAGCTAATTATTCTGCTGTCTTTTCATAGGATATTGACACAGAAACTCATCACAACTACTATTCTGTGCAGAATAATATAAGACAAATAAAATCAATGTTATGTAACAAGCAAAGATAAGAAATGTCACAAACACAGCCTTTCACAAATGATTATGTATTCAGCTCAAGATATTTGCAGTAAGCTGTAAAACCTGAAACAAATTTCATAATTTTGAAAATATTAATATAGAGGTGATTACTGAACTGGGGAAAAACAGTGAAGGCAAGGAAGTAGTGTAAAAAGACATACTATTATACTTAAAGTGTAAATTAAAAAGTGTGTTTAAGATTCAAGCTAATCAATAAATTACTTAACTTTGAAAAGCAACGGTAGAATCAATGTGCAAACAAGAAAATAAACACAAGTAGTTCATTAAGTCAATAAGTCGGGGATCATCTGTAATATGAACAATTGCAGCAGGCAAATTTTAAACAGAAACTGAGCATTGAAAAGCCAAACTTTCAGGTAATTTGTCACATTAACAAGCCTGTGTAAGCTCCAAAAAAAATATACATTGAGATTGTTATGGTCTGTCTAAGCTAGAGAGTAGGAAACTAGGAAAGATGTTTATGCTGGGCTAGTCAGAGGCAACCATTTCCAACTGAGAGAATTACAAAATATCCAATATGTATGAAAATGTGTTTGACCCTGAATTCAAGCGGTTAAAATCCTAAGACACTGGTGCAAAACTGCTTGACTTGATGTAAATAAATTAACTTCTAGAGAGGAGTGAAACTTGGATCAATTGTCCTAATTTACATCAATTAACTACTGTTTGGGTCAGAAAGTGTTGTTTTACATACCAGTGGTGTGTCAATGCTCTAGAAACAAAGGTCTTGAATGACTACTGAAACTCAAATTCAAGCTAGTTTCTTGAGTGCCCAAACAATTCTAGACCATAATGATAATTTAGGAGGACATGCGTTAGAGATGAAAGGTTCTGAAAGATGGCAGTAGCCTGTAAAATGCCAGTCATTTTTCAGAATCAAGTTTTGTTACAGAGAAGTTTTCACCCTCTTCCCCTCTCCATGACTTCTGGCAGGATCAGAAACGGAAGAAACTCAAACTTGAAATCTTGGGGTCGTGGTGCCACAGGTCTGCTTGTTCCTGAAGCATCCGCCTCTCTTGCAATAAGAGCAGTAGTAAATGAGAAAACAAACTGTCATATTTTTTCTCAGATTTGATGTGTGATTGATTTGTATGCAAGTTTTATGCAGTTTGAGCTCTTAGCCCTATATATGTTTATGAAAAAGACAAAACACTTCAAATACCATAATTTCATATGACTCACCCTATATTAACCATATTAGCAATATATCTGTGAATCATATGTATGTGAGTGAAATGCCCAGGCAGTAATAGAAGGACGGGCACCAGAGCCTTCAGACTGAACACATTTTGACAGCTACTACCAATTAAATTCTATGTCTTCTGCAACTCCAGTATAATCAATTTCTGAGTGGAGATAGGGTCCTGAAGAGTGTGATGATTCAGTATCACTCTTTTTTAACATTTTTTTTTGTGGTCCAGTAGTGCTTGATGAGAAGAGTTAATACTAATACAAATAAATACATATTTGCATCTCAAATAACTGAAGATAATATTAAGTGACAATGCCCTGGTGAGTAAAGGCATGTGATGAGTACCTTCCAGGAGGATAGCTACATCCAGTAAAATAGCAAATGGAGATAAAGGGGTGGCAAATATGCCTGCATCTTACCCATTGCTGCTGCCCCTGCTCCTGCACGGGAACAGTGACTGTGTTTTTGTGGAGGGGCTGAAAGGAGCGAAAAAAGTCAGTACAGGAGGGAAATACACAGGAGGGAAAAAGGATTCCTATGTAATCAATCACATATTTGACATTACCTGTAGTTTTTCTGCAATGGAGTAAACTGAAGCTTTGTCATAGAACTCAATGCCAACAGATTCAGTCTTCAAAATGCAGTAAATTCCTTCAGAAGTGTCATCAAGGAAGGTCAGGAACATGCTGATGCTACAGGAATGCCTGGATTATTTGCTTCTGTGCTTGAACAGATGTAAATAGAAGGAGCTATAGCAAAGATATTCTATAATTAGGTTTCATGCTGGTTTGGAAGTTTCTTGTTATAGATCTTTCAATAGTAGATAATGCCACCGTTTGAAGCTGGTCATTTGGATTTTCTGCTATTTTAATGAAAAAATTATTATTTTCAAGTTATGTGGGTTTTGTCATGTCATTATTTTTGTGCCAGGCAACTGTAATACCTCTTTTGACTCAATTTTTTGTAATGCTGAGACTTCTCTGAAAGATTTTTGTTTGCAAGACAAATATTTTTGTACCGTCTGATTTGAAAATTTCTATCCAAATCTGTGGCAATTCTAACAGTTAGGAATCTGTCCCTATCACCTTTTAACACGTGGTAAAGAATTTCAGACTAACAAAGACAAGTAGGTATCTGGATTATTCCCTCACACAACTTGGACTGGGGAACTAGTGGACTATCAAATCAGTATGCTATTGAAGCTAGGTATCAAAAAACTAACCTAGGGTTTGTGCTTACTAAAAAACATCGAGACAATGGAGTTTGCCTGAAATACAAACCTGTATCTTCAGGTCTAAACCAAGAAAACATGTATAGAGTATCAGTTGTTCCTGAGTCTCCATACGCAGGATGCTGGTTTGTAGCTTGTAGATCTATTGATCAACAAGAATCTTTACCCTGAGATCTCCAGGAAAAATATTGTTTCCTGCTTTTTGGTGTGATTTTCAAGGACTTTGGAAACAACCCCAAAATCCAAAATTATTAGATTATCTCTCTTTCTGAAAAGACTGAAATGCTGGAACAGGAGGGATGCGTAGTTTGGAAATACACTCACTTCAGTCAATGCAGAAAAAGCTCCAATAGACCATTAAAGACTTCAAATGCTGGAGAAATTGTGCTAGATTTCACTGAGATTTACCAAATTAACTTAATTTTTTAATTTCTATGTAACAATATGGGAAGATCAAATAAAATCTAAATGGAAAATTAGGGAAAAGGCCAAATGAATTCCAGATCAGATACCTCTTTACTCCCAAAGAATAAAATGTTCTTTTTTTTTCTTTCTTCTCCTTCCTGCTCACTTGCATGAAGAATATGCAGTGAAACCACATTCCTCAACTTCTTCCTGTTCTACCCGTCACTCAAAAACATCTTTTTCACCTTCACCAAAGGGCAGAACTTGTCCTAGGCCTGAACAAAGAACAAGGGAGAAGTCTTATCAGATAAAATAGGATGCAGATATTATTCCTGCAGTTTCTACCCGTTGGTAGTCGGCTCCAGCACCACCCTCCACCTACCTTCCTTAATTTTGTCAAATAATGAAACAAATATGATTTAAAAAAAACATGTCTATGATTTGCTTATGGATTTTTTATATACATTTATCCTAATTCTCTGACTAGTTGTTCCTGCATTGCAGCCTTGTTTCCCTTCCTTCTCACAATTTCTTTATTTATTTCCTATAACATGGAGAGATTCTTTGTAATTTAAACCATGGAAAATGTGCATGTTGATTCCCATGACTTAATTTAGTTCCTTATATAATTTTCCTTCTCACACTTAATTTACCTTATATTTTATTTGAAAATATATTGGAATAACCTTGACTGCACAATGTCTACCAAGTAATATTCACATACTATTCAGGAAGCCAGCACCCTATTCCTTTCACAAGCAGAAGACACTATTTGAGTGTACACTTTGGGTGCTGAAGAGCTGAGAGCAGGTTTTCTCTGGAAAACTTGATTAATAAGATGCCTATTTGGTTCTGTGTAGGACACAAGTTCTTGGTAGCTGTCAGAAGCAGGATAATACAGCTTGGGTATTAGAACTCTTACATCTCTAATCATTATGGCAATAAGAACCATATATCTTCTGTCTTGCGAAGTGGAAGTCTGACACATATTGATGTTTCAAGCTTAGTGTCCTGTATCGTTTAAAGCAGAATCTCTACTGACACTCTGAGGGTACCAAATCTGTAGCTTGTAGTATTTAAAGAATGCTTAAAACTCTTTTGAATGTTCTTGGCTAGCAAATATTATTTATTATGTTAGAGTCACAGACTGACTCACAGACGCCCTTCTATTTACGTTATGTATATCTTATCCCTGTCATATTGGAATTCATTTTGAAGTGAAGGTTCTTAATTCATCTTAGAAGTTGCTGAGGCTGTCATAAGCATGGATAAGATGACAAGTGCAATCTTTTAGCCCAAAGTTAGCAAAAGCCCACAACTCAGAGGCAGCTCCTGTTGCAGTTTTTATCCAGTTTTTCCTTTTTCAGCCTTATTTGTTTATAAGTTTATTACTGCACTAGGTGCACCAGCACTGAAGCGCACAAGTCATTCTCTGCACTGATACATTGCTAGTTGTCTTTTTGGCTCCTTTACAGATCCATCTAGGATGACAGCCCAGGTCCAGGTACTAAAAAATCTTTTCTTCCATCTTGTGGTTGAACTAGCTACTCTTTGATTACTGTTGAGATTTTCAAAAGGTCATCTAACTATAAAGAAATTATTCAACATTGTTAATACTTGGGAAACATCCTGAGCTGGAGTCAGGATCTCCATGGGCCCCAAATACTAGTTTCAGAACTTACTGATCCTTTACTCAGTAACACAGCTTACAGAAAAAGGCAGCACTGAAGGACTCATGAGTCAGTTCTTGGACTCCTGCAGTTTATTACCCAATGTTAAGGTAAAAAAGGGAATATTGATTTCCCTTCAGGCTAATATACTGGAGTATAGGCAAAAGAAGTTCAGTAATGTCTATGTATCAAGTCAGCCACCCCTGCTAAGGGAGCAGCAGCCTCCAGCACAGACACAAATAAACAGATAGCTTCTCCATAACGCAAGTATAATTTACATAAACATCCAGAAATTATGTCATGTCAGATTGTTCATCCATTCCTTATATGTATGCAATTATATATGTTTTAATCATTAAGATGGACAGATGCCTCTTTAGCCCAGATGGTACTATTGTGCCACCTAAGTTGCTGAGATGCACCTAATTTTCTTCCAGCTGGTGTCTTAGTACAAATGCACGTGAACAATTTCAAGGACTTGCATAGACATACAGGAATAAAAGAAAATCAAGAATTTAAAAAAAAAAAAAATGTAATTCACAGAAATCTTTCCATGGCTTAAAATGCCTCTATTGGCTATATTTTTCATTACAAGAAAAAATGTTGACGCATATGATGTATGTGGACAAACCTGGAAACTTGAATGAGTTGTACATGAAAATATGCATGAAAATGTTCTGTGAGACAAGCAGCAAATGCAAGATCTCCAAGAAAACTCATTTGCTAATGCCAAGGTTCCATATGAGAATGTGTGAAAAATAAAATTTCAGTGTCTGGGGCACTTCATTCTGTAAAATCCACAAAATGCAAATCTTTGCTTAGACTTCTAGGCAATATTTGTTTTAAAACACATGCTATGTCACAGTTTTTGATATATTAAAAGGAAAAGGTTCATTTCTCATAAGAACTGCACACCTCTTCTTCTAAAGTGCATTTCAAGAAATTCCAGTTTTTAAGATTCTCATGGTTTTTGAGTTATATAAGTGTCTTAGAGCTAGGAAAGAGTTAATTTTCTTCTTAGTAGCTGGTACAGTTTTGGATTCAGTATGACAATGATGTTGATAACACACTGTTTGGTTGTTGCTAAGCAGTGCTTACTCTAAATCAGGGACTTTTCAGTGTCCCAGGCTCTGCCAGGAAGGAAGTGCACAAAAAGCTGTGAGGGAGAATGGCCAGGACAGGTGGTCTGAACTGGCCAAAGGAATATTCCGTACCATGGAATGTCATGCTCAGGACATAAACTGGGAGGAAATTCCCAGGGGCTGCCAATGGCAGCTCAGGATGGGCTGGGCATTGGTCAGCAGGTGGTGAGTAATTTTATTGGGCATTGATTTTCTTCCCTGGGACTTATTCCTGTCTCCCTCTCGCCTTTTCATTACAATTATTATTAATATTGATATAGCTATTATTATTATTATTATTATATTTTTTATTTCAATTATAACACTGTTCTTAGTTCAATCCACAGGTTATAACTTTTTTTCTGATTCTTCTTTCCATCCCACCAGGAGAAGGGACAGTGAATGAGCAGCTGTGGTATTTAGTTTCCAGCTGGGGTCAAACTCATAAAATAAAAGAGAAACAATTGACTTTATGAAAAATAGACTATGATTTTGTGACTCTATCTAAGTCTTTTTTTAGAAGAAGCAAGGATTAGTAAGCATTCAGCATGAATCATACTCCATGATACAAATATTGTCTCACTTTCCCATAATGTTTTATTTTAAAGGATTTTTTCAACAAATCTCATGTTCTATATTGGAACTATATGCACACCTGCATCTGCACGTACGTGTCTATGCATTTCCATTGTATAAAACACACACCAGTTTGTTTCTTCACTGCTGGAGAAGCAGTACAGGTATACTCAAAGGTGACAGTCTACTTGTGTAGGTCTGGGAGAAAATCTTCTTACTTATTTTAATAAATCTTTAGCAAAATAGTAATTATGAACAATCTCTTTTACTATTTCCAGGTCAGGCTGCATTAGCCCAATACAAGTGACTGCCTTTAGATTATTACTGTGTATATGCCATTGAAATTAGAAGTCTGATAGATTTATCTCACACTCAAGTTGCTGAAACTTCTGTAGAAAAATTATACCTTGGAGAAGATTTTGAATGACACTTTTCCCTCTGTTATATCATGCAGAAGCTCATAGTATTAAGTGTTATTCACTGAAACTTCATACACTTTGTGAAGCAGACTGCTTGGTTCAGGCAGATTAATCAGACTTGTTACCCAGAATAGAATTATCTAAAAATACTCCGTATAATTAGATAAAAAATGATAATCCACAGCTGGTGCAGAGGCGTGCTCACAGTGGGCCCAGTCACTGCCCGGGGCTGCCAGACCCAGTGTGATAACAGTGATAAAGCAGAACAGTACACAGTGCTCTGCATCTCGTTGGCCAAGGCGAACACATCATCAATACGGGTCTAAGGGGAATCTAAGAATTAATTTCTATTCCAATTTATGTCTTAACAGTTTAGAAGTCCAAATTGTGTAATACTAACGCTTCTAGTCCAAACTGAAACAGAATAGCTGTGTTGATAATACAGGTAAATATATTACACAAAATCACTGTTATACTGAAACCTATATTGGCCTTCCTGATGACCCCCTGAATCCTAAGAATGAAGATTTCTTTTCCAGGAAAAGAGAATGTGGCATGGGGTCATTGGCACTGTGCTGTCTTTGGAGGAAGGACTATCACATTTATGAAGAGAGTTTCTTCCTCCTCCTTCCCAGGAGAAGCATGAGATGAATGGTGCATTTCTCCTCAAAGCTGGGCACGACTGTTATTTTCCTTCATTCTTTTGAAATGCACTGCAGTTTTTTCATTGCTTCGCAGCTGAAATTTGAAGGATGCCCCTCAGCATCCCCCAGCCTGTTACACCAGGGGTCTGTTGTTTTTTGCACAGTGGTCCCCTGGGATTCTTAGGGCTTTACCACAGACAGTTCCCATTGCTGAAGCTAAAACAGGTCAGGCAGCAGTTACTGACTGCTAAACCAAGCTACGACCAGTTTGGTCCAAGACAAGTGCAGACTGGTGCTAAGGCTCTGCACTGCCTTTCCACAGTAATGGAACAAATTTAATCTACTATCCAGCCCACAGACTGTTCTCTTTTCACAGAAAAAGAATTCTACTCGTTCATTTCAATACTGATATTACTGGCCAGGGAGACCTTGAGCAATTCAAGGATGATTACAGGGCTCTGCTGGGTCAAGACAGAGAGCACAGGGAGTCAGACTGTGGTCTCCCCAACTCTGCCGGTGACTGGGAAAGAGAGATGGCCATGGGCACATTCTGCAAGTTAACACCTGGCCGTGTAGCTTTTGTTGCAGGCAGAACCCTGTCTTTTAGGACTACATGACCCTCCAGAAACAAAGACAGTGGAAACAGGAAACCAATGCCTTCTTTACTCACCTTGAATATCAAGTTCTGTCCTCTCACACCTCTCAGACCTTTAGAATATGGGGGAATGAAGTACTAACAGCAGCAGAGGAATATCAAAGGTAGTAGCCACTCAAATCAATTTGACATACTGAGGCTGACACTGGAAGGGATGCACCAGTGATTGCTAAGGGATGTTTTAATGAGAGGCCACTCCCTGTTATCTTCTCACAGGTCACAAAGATCAGGAGGTTCCCTATTTCTATAGAAAAAAAAAAGTCATTTACATCTTGAACGATCCAAGACGGAAGATCCAGGGAACTAAAAGCCAATTAAACTTCGGTTAGAAAAAAGCCAAATACATACAGGAAGACAGGAGAAGAACCCTCATGGCTCTACCAAGAAAATAAAAGCATCATTTGCTTTTGTGAGGGTCAAAAATAATTAGAAATGAGAAAGGAGAGCATACCCCATCACGGGTATGCCATCTACAATGGTAGAGGCTTGATGAGTCAAATGACCCGCTCACTGGGAATGTGGAGATTGATACAGAGAAATGTTCGATACACTTTGCTGCTTGATGCACTTAGACAAATAGGGCACACAGCTGGGCACATTCAGTCTCTCTTTTAAAAGGCAGTTTGCCTAGACAGTGATTTGTGTGAGGTATAGCACACCTCATTTTTGACAGTAATGCTGCTGTCATGGGGTTGTTACCTGCGGAAACACAGTAAATATTTCTAAATCCCAAATAAGCCTAGTTTTTGAGTCGTCAGTCTCACTTAAGGAAGTCTCAGATGGGCAGCAGGATGGCAGGCTTAGATGTCCCAAGACACAGCCAGGTTGCAATCATTTAAATCCTTGCTACATCCCAGTGTTAGTGTCACAGTCTACAGAACAAAGAAGGAATACAAGACAGAAATTCAACATCCTAGTCTTTTCAACACCAGATTATAATTTCCTATTTGTTTTCCCATTAGAGAATGAAAGGGAGAGAAAATAAAACTGATATTAGCCACACTGACTGAGCTTTTCGGTTCTTGTTTCTTCCTAGAAAGAAATCTGTGGATCTCGGTGAACGAAATTGCAGAAGAGGATTGATTGCAGTTTATGAGGAATAAGGTTGTCTGAAGGGAACATATCTCTTCGTGTGTCCCCATCTCCCTGCTGCTGATGTTGCCTTTCTTTTTCTATGAATGCTCAAACTTAAATGTTGCAGAAAGCTTTCTTCCATAATGTCATTAGTGAAGTGAGAGCAAGCCTGTGTTCTCATTACTCCCAGTCCTGTGCTTTAAAAAAACTTAGATCTACTGTATCACTTCATAATCTGATTTATAAACATTTTTATGGCTCTGAAAATGCCTAGCCCTGAGAATGATTTCTAAAAAGACAAATTGCATAATGATAGGGTACACATATAAATACTGTGTCCCTTGTTTAAATTTCACAAAACAAATGCTTTAAAGCAAGTTCTGGCAGGCAACCTAAGGCTTTGAAGTATCTGAATTGTTTCAGTGTGGTCTTTTTATAAGGAGCACTTATTTCCCCAGATGACTGGAGAACATGCTATAGAAAAAGAATGTTAAGTATTTAACTTGCTAAGTTTAAAATAGCTCCAATCAGTGAGCTATTTATTACTTCAAATGTTTCCTGGAAGGGAAAAGTATAAGGCTAAAACTTACTGCTGCACTTAATAGAATTTAAAATAAATTATGGTGTGATAAGACTTGATACATTCACACTTTTTAAGGTGTCTGAGAAGACATTCCTCTGTTTTTTTTCACTAAGGCTGCATTTTAATCAAGCCAGGCTGCAGTTCTCTTTAAAGAATATATATACAAATATGTAGAAATGTCACTTATCAGATCATTGTGTACATAGATTAAACTTTCTATTTGCATCTAATTTTAGCCACTTTGCAAATAATCTTTCAGACTGTAAGATTCTAGGGGTTTTGTATTTGGAGAGAATCACAGAACATCAATTTGTAAATTGTAGTGCTTTATTCTGTATCAACCCTTTTCCTTGTGTAGGATTTCAATGGCAAACAACTAATAGTGTCTTGTACTGAATGAGACCAGTATTTTTGTTTATTATTATTATTATTATTAAGACATTAACCATGGTAATAGCCAAAAAAGGTAATTAATGCATACTTCTGTAATTTTATTGGGTAGAAAATAAGTACATTCTTTATTAAGATAGAAAATGCATTTTTACTCAATGATAATTAAAAAGAAATTTATATGGTAAGTTGGTTTCTTTTAATTTTTTTTTAAATTTCTTTTTTGCATGTTTGTGTTATCAATATAACTGAACAATGTAAAGCTATTGGCACAATGATAAAGCACGTGGAAGTCTAGCTGGGATTTTTTACACCGAGTGCAAAAATGACTCTTTCAGCTAATTTACTCTAGTCATACCATGAAGTGGACGTGGCCAGGAATTATCTTCTGAAGACACACAATACTAAGGTGCCACAAGGAAGAGAAAAGTACCATCAGCTTTGAATAATATTGTGGCAAAGATGTTACAAGATAGCAAATCACTGAATCACGAACTGAAGTTTCTGATTTTATTTCTTCATTCTCTGCAAAGAGAAAGGAGTAATGTAGAATCCTGCCTGATATCAAGGCAGGAATGGACCTACAATTTATATACTTTTACAAATTTGTTGTATAATGTCCCTGTTAGAATCCTAAATGGCAAGCATTTTGGGGTGTACAAGGAGTTCAGCACTAAAGAAGTAATTTTTCTGATAATCCAGAGAATTTTCAGCTGAGAAATGGATGAAAACTTTTGTTATAGATGTTATATTAAATTATCTTAATCCAAGAGCAAAAAATCTTTCAAAAGAATCATGAGGTTTTTTCTATGTGAACACTGAAAGCCCTCCTTTCAAGAATTTTCACATCTATTGGGAATGAAAACATCTTTCTTCACAATATACCAAGAAGCTAAGACATTCTGGACATAGAAGTTTATGGAAAAGATTATTAATGCACAGTGTACATACTTCATGTGAGCTGTTCTATCATTGTATAAATCTATAAGAGAATACTATAAAGCAAAAGCACATGTTCATTGACACTGTATATACTTACATAAGTTAGCATTCTTGTAGCAATTTCATTTATTCTACGATTAGGATTCTAGGTCCAAATTGGAAAGGTAATTTTCAAAATTAAATTCCGGTATTATTTTCAAGAAGCCATTGAAAAGTCATGTTGAAATAGTTTTTGAGTTTTCTAAAAACTCTGAAAATTATGAATTGCCTGTGAAAGAACAGTAATACTCTTTGCTTAGCATTTATGCTTTTAAGAGGAGAAAAAATAAAATTAAAAAAAAAAAAAGACATTGTTTTGACATCCACAAAGCACAAAGGAGGGAATCAGCCATTTTTTCTGCAAAGCTTTCTTTCAGGAACTGGGCAACTAGTTAAAAGAGCAAGTTGTTCAGCTTCATTTTTTGATAGTATGTTTAACCTTTCTTTTATGTTTCTATATTATGCCTTTTTGTTTCCTGTATTTATTTATTTATTTATTATCATGCAGAATGCAATTGTTTGGTTCTAATACATCTCTTGAATACTGTCTTTATTCATTGGGTTTACCTCCTCTACAAAAACCAATCTAACTAGACAGTCAAGCAGTGAAATGTCCTGTGGCCTATCAATTAAAGACTCTTTCCAGACTTTTAAACTGGGGACTTGGTACCAGGAATACCCCTTCCTCTAGTGGTATCTTAGCTAGGTCAGGCTGTATTTTGTGAGCTATAGAATATCACACACATGAAAAATTTGTAAGCTAAGAAGTAGCCAACTGATGACCAGAGTGTATATTTCGCATTCAGGGGCATTTCACACTGTTAATGCTCATATACAGGATATTGGCTATTATGCATCAACAGAGACCAGCATTTCCATGAGGCTGATGACAGAATTAGAATTTCCTATATCTGTCCTTGTAAGGACAACCCTTTACTATGTGGTCATGCAGTCAATTTACTGCCTATGCAAGGGTAAAGAACAAAATCTGTAACTAGCACACACTTCACCTGGTCTAAAATGGCAGATAAATTGTATACTGAAGTATCTTTTCCTTTCAGTGAATTATAAGGAATTTTGAAAATTTTAACTCAGATTTTGCAGACATCTATGACAATGTCAGGTGAATATTCCAGTCAAAGTTTATTATTCACATAATAAAGTCTCAGCTTGGAAAACCTGCCACTGAGTCTCTAGGCATTGCTATTTCTCCCAGGAATACTCTGTCAAGTTGACCTCTCTTTCCATGCGGCCCCAGTCAGCTCTCCCTATCAAACCCAAAACCAACAAGGGCAGTGGGAGTCACAGGCTCTTAACTCCTGTCCTTCTCCCAGCCAGGGCAGCCCCTCCCCTTACTTCAGTTCAGACCTACAGCTGCCTGATCATCAGGACTAGGTACTGCGAATCCCAACTTTGGCAGGGCTTATTCCAAGTAATACACAAAACAGTGCACATGCCCAGCCTTTTGGAAGGCATTAAATGCTAATCTCAAGGAGCTGAATTCATGCATTAACACAGCTCACGATATGCACGTCGCTGTCTGTCACACACTTAGAAGGCATAAGAATATGACAAATCATCCTCATACAGTGTGTTTGCTCTTATCTGTGCAGACAGAAGGGAGAGGTTTTCAAAGTGTTTCTGCTGCATTACATTTGCTAAGAAGTGCACATACTGCTATGTTTTTTACAGCATTTGAAATTTTACATTGAGCCTAGAGACACGCTTGCTAGCTCGGTTAAACCCCAGGTCTTTCCAAACACGCAGGGATTGGACCACCCTGCAGGTAGCTCTCATATATTTGTTCTGAAACCAGCTGTGACAAGCTTTAGATCCTGAACGTACATTTATCCTGACAGCTGTCCTAAGGTGTTCAAGTGTGTAGATATGCTCTAATATCTGTTTCTTACAGCACATCATGTGGTAAGTAGTAGTCAGCAAATCCTTCTCCTCCTTAGTCCAGATCTTGGTTATTGTAATTCACTTACAGTTTAAACTGTTACATATTTTGACTGTAATATACACCAGATGTATCACACAGGTGAATCTATTTTATTTGAGATAAACCAAATACATTAAAGTCCTATGTCACAACCTTTACTTCACCTCAGCAAATAAAATACCCAGGACATAAAAATCATGAGCTTTAATTTTTTTGGTATATAAAGGGGAAGCACTTCTTACAGACAGAGAGATTTACTGGGGCTTTTTGATAATCTCAAAATTTCTACTAGGACAACTAGTTTTAAACACTGCAATTTTTCACTTGTAGGAAAACAACTTGCACTTAATTCTGCAAACCTCTATTTTATTTCCAAAATTATACTTTTGTTTATTCAGCAATCATGCTCTGTGGAAAACTCCTGATTGAAATTAATACAATCCAATGTTGCAAAATATCTATTGGCTACTTCCTCCCATGTGTTCTTTCTCTGAGCAGTAAGCAGAATAAACATGCTGAACCTCTCCTGTGTAGTCGAATGTGAGTAAACAAACAGGGGAACTAAACAGGCAGGAAAACAGCATAAGGACAATTTGAAGAGCTATAAAATGACAAAACCTGACTTTATTTTTCAGTGTTTCAAAGGAAAAGGCAAGCCTGCTGGACCACTTACTTGTGTAAACTCCATGATTTGGGGTGGCATTAAAAACTTTCCCCTTCTATGATAAAAGGATAAGGATAAAAGGTTGGATGGGTTTTTGAGCAACATTGTTTAGTGGGTGGTATCCCTGCCCATGGCAGGGAGGGGTTTGAACTAGATATCTTTATGGTCCCTTCCAATCCAAACCTTCCTAAGATTCTGTGATCTCAGAGATACAGTTGGACCTCAACATTCAATATATTGCATTCAAATAATTAAATTCTAACACTTTATATAATGGATATTCTATAAATTCAAGTATAACATTCAGCTATTTTACCATATAAGTTAGCTCTATTTTATAATCCCTTAAAGGACAGAATTTCTAATTAAAAGCACCTCATTCATATTTCACTTACAACGACAAAAGTTTTTAGTACTATAAAATAAGCTTCATGTTACTTTCTTTTTAATATGATCTGGGTAATGCTAGACGAGAAACAAAGATGCAGAATATGAAAACAGCAGTATTAAAATATTAAAGAAGGAATCTCATCCTAAACTGAGAGCACTTTTATTCTTCTTTGACTCTCTTTTGGCTTGTGGAGAAAAATATGGGAATATATGTAAAGCTACAAACACAGGATTTTTTTATTTCTTCCAAATTTTCTGCACTGACAAGAAGATGAAAGAACAGATGACTATATCAATAGAATTCATATTACAGAGGTGTAGGTGTCACTTTCCTTTTTTCTTAAATAAGGAGTAGCATATACCTCCACTTTTTGCAAGAGCAGTATAAGTAATAGAAGTTATCTGTTATTGCCTTGTTCCAGAAGAAGATTACTCCACTTATGCGCCCACTTATATCAATGCAGAGATGTACAATGTGTTGCATTTTTCAACTCTTCTCAATTTACTACCTGCACATCTATACGGGAAAAACAGTAATTCATGGGAGTTTGTTCCATTTTTGAAAAAGAATATAAACATGGAGGTGTCTTGCATTTCTTCTGTATTGTTTATGTTATGGAACGAGGAAGGTGATGAAAACCTTGAAAAATTTATTTGTTGACACTCATCCATACCTGAAGCAGAAAATGAGCATGATTCAGAGAATTTAAACTGTATATTTTACTCCTATTTTCATTGATGATACATTTTTCAGACTCCTGGTTCCCACCTGGTATGGATCCCAGTCTTATGAATTGCTTTCAACTACGTGGTAAGGTCCCAGTATTAGATACATTATATGGAATAGAATATATCCTCCTCTGTTTCTGACACAGAACAGAATTACACTTCATTTCATGTTTCATTTTATGTTTCATTTTAATGAATTCTTCATGAATTCTTCGTTATTTCATTTTTAGAGCAGTACAATAATTTCTCTCTTTAATTTAATTAAGTTCCTTTGAATAATTTATCCATGTATGTGTAAGTAGATATAGTTCTGAGACTTAATGAAATTACTAGGAATACTGGCCCATTTTCATTGTGTCCTTTTTTTAAAAATTTTTTTAATTCCTCTTTCGCAGCCACAGGGCAACATTTCATTATATGAAATTTCTTTTTTCATTTAATTTATTCTTCATTTTGTCATATTTTCACACGTTATAGAGTCGCTTCATTTTAAGAATGTACCAATTTCACCATAGGATTTAATTTCTCCCTTATGAAAGACAGGCATATAATCACAGAATATTCTGAAAGGGACCCACAAGGATCATCAGGTCCAACACGTAAGTGAATGGCCCATACAGGAATCAAACCTACAACCTTGGCATCAGTATGGCGAAAGAATTGGACTACATGTATGCAATAGTACATAATAGCACCATTTCCTTAAAATCTTATTTAATTATTCTAGACTACACAGAATATCACTTAATGCTATCAAGTTCCATGAAAAATAGAAAAGCCATCAGCTAGTTAATTTTCTGTTTCTGTAAAATAATTTTATAATTTGATATTCCAGTTATTAAAAGAAAAGGACTTTTCCACACTGTTTATGTTAAAAAACAAGTTCAACCTTGAGTAATTGCTAACTGATACAAGAGGAACATGATGTTCCTTTTCAACTGTACAGAAACATATTGAATAATCATTCTAATCTGAACAACCTACATGGTTACCAGGACAATTGTAAACCAGAATAACAATAAGCCATTATTAATCAATGTTAAAAGTTTTCTATAAATCATAAATTTATGAGACAAAGATTTCTTCACTTAGACAGTGGGAATATGATAATAAAGCATATATGTTATTTCTGGAAAGACATGCTGAAAAAAGACAAGCACCTTTCCGTATGACTAATAATACAGGACATAGATATGACCAGTCAAGTGAAAGTGCACAGGATCATGTACATGTAGCAGAAACTATGAAAAAGAAGAAGGGGGGAGAATATCTATACTTCTTTCTAATTACTGTGTTTATGTTGTGAAAGTCACAAATGTTGTATATTTCTGCTTTTCTTAAGGAATTAACGACCAGTTGGTATTAAAGTGTCTCATATTTACCTCGGGTCATTAAGGGTTTCCATCACTTACTATTTTTCAGGAAATGCACCCAGTTGTCATCATTACCGTTTAATTGATGTAATGACTGATATTATTAAAAGCGCTTGTACATACAGCTCTAAACCCACACAGAATTCTCCAAATCTCTTCTTTCCTGTGCAATTTACTCCATAATCAAAGTGCAGCTAGTCAGTATAATGAAGCAGTTCCTTCAACAAGGTCTTGGGATTGCTTAGCATCAGGTTTAAGGAAAATTGCTGGTGTGAAACCTACGGTTGGGGTAGGTTGTGACAGCTCTATTGTCTATCTGTTAGGCGCATTCAGCCTTTTCACAATAGTTAAGTATCCACACTGTGGCTGCAAATATGAAATTATTCAGCAATCAGAGATTCAAAACAGTTAAAATAGAAAGAATGGGAAACATTGCAATTAGCAATAAAAGTCCCTTTTCGCTCTTGTAAAACATCAAAGCAATTAGATATTCATGTGTCTTTCTGAATAATAGTGGCGAGTAAAAAGAAAGGGAAAGTTTATTTATTACATTGCAGCTTAAATATAAAAATAAAAATAATAAAAGAAAATAATAAAAAAAGAAAATTACAGAAATACTGTACAGCAGAAATACTGGTAGCCCTAGAAAAATATGTTGGAGAAGTTTATATTTCTCTCTTTTCATTTTAGACAGCCCTTGTGGAAGTAACTTACAAAGGTAAAAGAAAATGCCAATCTATAGAAATAGAATTTGATCCTATACAAATCAGCCAAAAATTATGGCATTTGCTAAAAGAATGTTATTTTTTCTAGTATGGTTTTATTTGTCCCATTGAGTTCTATGACCACCATATAATTCCTATTAAAATATAGGGGCTCATTCAGACAACAGATATTTAGTTTAGCAGGAATCTTCCACAAAGGCAGGACTAAGACTTTTTTCCTGCAAAAGTAAATTCTTGTTGCTCCAATATTAATTTTTAGGTTTTAAGAGTAATTGAAAATCACCTGCATTTTTAAATTTGTTTTAATAGCAGCAAAATCAAGTCTTAAATCTGTAAGCTGTTCTGTAACTGATGCAGAGCTGTCCTGCTTTTTTTTTTTCATTGCTCCTTTCCATCACTCAGGAGAAAAAAAGAATGAAAAAGCTAAGAAATATTGTTGCAATTCTTTGAGACTTTATAAAATTGTATAATAAAATGTCTTAAAATTAATGATGTTTGAAGGGAAAAATTGAAAGAAATTATGAAGCTTGATCAACCAGGATGTTTAAGAAGTTTTTACTTTGAGCATAACATACTTTACTTAAAGAAGAGTCCTACAGCACCACAGTAATAGCAACTCAATCTTTTCTATAGATCCCTGATCCATATCACTAAGTCATTGCACTCCAACTTGTTCTCCCTAACTGACATGAAAAGATATTTCCCTGGAGATGTCAGCAGAGCTGTCAGTGCTGCAGCCCAAGTGGCAGCCAGAGCCAGCTGGAAGTTGAATCTTGGGTGCACGATTCATGTTCCAAGTTTATTTTTCCCAGCTTTTTTATTGACTGGATGCATCAGACTGAAGGAAGAAGTTAGGCATGCTCAGCTAGGACTCCACCCAAAAGGAGTTCATTTAGCCTACCTTTACCCCGAGGTGGGGAAGGGGTGCTGGGGAGGAAGCTTTTCTACTTTTCTACTCCTTTTGTTCCAAGAATCAGAGATTTTTCAGCAGAAGCATATGGCACTTCCCCTAAGACAGACTGGTGGCACAAGTCACAATTCAAGCGTAAGGCATGGTCTCAGAGGCTTGTGCTCAGCTATAACTTCATAATATCTAAGGACCTTTCCTTTATAGTCTACCTCAACAAGTGTCACTGAGGTCTTATTTCTGTGCTTTCCGGAGGAAGTCCAAAACATTCATTTTAAAATATTACTTTGTATTGTTCTAAAGCATCAGGCAGTTAAGCACAAATGGGTATTCTAGAGAGTTAAGTGAGAACATATGTATAAACCAATTTTTAGCTTCTGACTAAGTTTTTGAAGAGTAAAAGGCTTGCACTTCTACGTTCATATGAATTTGCATCATTTTTCTTTGCATACTTCAATCTCTAGAAATACCAAATTTTGTGATATTTCTTTTGAGATGATATTAACCACTGCAGAAAATCACTACATGAAGAATTTTACATGCTGGACCACATATAATAATCATTTGCCTTTACACTGTGAGGATGGAGTATCTAACCTGTATTATGAGCACGCCTCCCTGAACAATTCTTCAGTAGGCATATCCAAATGGTAATACTTTAAAAAGTAGAACCTCTTTGTGTGTTGGTTGCTATATTGTCTTATCTCTTTGAAGAGGCTTTCTGGTGAATATCTAAAACTTACTGTGCGTAGATACAATGAAATGTCACTAGGCAAGGTATTTTGATTGAGTATTTTAAGGTCTGTTAAACTCTGCATATTGTACTTTCATGCTTCTCCAATTTTAAAAACATTCTTTTGATAGACTTTCCTATTCCTACGATGTCACAGCATTTACATGACTCTCAAAATCAAGCTTTGTGCTTTGTTTATCTCCTTGCTCAGAAAGCAGTATTGAAAATTACTTTTTTTTCTAAGACCAAGACAGGTTTCAGGTTTGAATGACTGTAACAACTTCTTTTTTTTCTCTTCTCTTCTCTTTCATGCTTTTAATTTGTTTGTTTGAGGTATTGAGAAAATCCAATTCAAGATTTCTTGTAAAAGAAAATAACATCATTTATTTTTAAAAAAAAAAACTTTATCAAAGCCTGAGCCATTTCCTGTTTCCTAACCAGATAAACAAGAGAAATTTATATACTCATTCCCTGTATGGACTTAATGTAGATAAGCATATCAATCAAACTCTGAACAAGAATTTTAGTATCTTCTGTGACTGATACATGTTTTTCAAACTTGTCCATCATCCTCTGGGCATAATTTTGGAATGAAAATAAGAGGAGATGAAGTATTGGAGTTTGTTCACCTCTTTCAGTTCTTTCTCGGCCTTTGATTATTTCAACTTGAATTTTAAGACTTGACCCTTCCTCTCTTTGATATATCACTTTCACATCACAAAAGCACCCATAATGGCCCTCTATCTAAATTCTAATTTTCTTCTGCTTTTTCTAAAACAAAAAAAAAATATAAGTAAAGAAACTGAGAAAAAAAAACCTGCAAAAAACCCCAAGCTAATTAAACTACTGAGTTCCAAGGATAAGCTTGCACTTCCATAAATTTGTAAATTCAACATTTAAAAAATCAGTTCTTAAAAGTAATATAAGTTTGCTGGGTTTTTTTTATTTATTTGCACCTGCAACTCTTCAAGCACAATTACTCCTGTATACAAACCATACAGCTTAACAACTAGGCTTGAAACTCAGGAGGCTTGCTGGGACTTGTTTGAAATGCTGGCACATAATATCTTCTTTTTATAATGGTTGCTTTGCTGCAAGTAGTTAATTCATTACTTTGTAAAGAACTTCAAGGTACTCAGAATATAAGAAGTGCCCTAAAAAAATAAATTGCACTGTATTCTCTTCTGATATTTTCTATTTCTTTTTAATTCTGTTTTAGCCTGTCTGGTTGATATTGATCTGTCTGAAAAGATCTTCATAATTCAAAGGATTTCAGGTTTTGCACCATATTGTGCAAAAATATGTAATGTCTGTGGAAGCTGTAGTGTCACAATTCAGTCATTCTGGAAGTGTATTAGATCTTTATGTAATTTTTTTTCTTTGGCTGATGCTTTATTTTGTATAACATCAGATGTTTTAAAAATGCGCTCTGGGTGGGGAACAAATTAAGTTCTTGTACTTCAAATGCACACAGTTCTGTGATATTGATATAAGGCGAGATGAACTGATGCTTCTGCCAAACAAATATTTTAGTCGTAATGCTTCAGGTTATGCTCTGTTGCTTTTTCTTGAAAGGAAGACATCAAACATACCTACTGTTCAGAACGTAATGTGATTTGCACTCTGGAGACATCATTTTAGCTTCAGCGCAGAAATGGCTAAATAGAATTAAACATTTTCTGATTATTTTGGTCAATACTAAAGCATATATATGTATATGTTCTGCCACAGAATACAGAAAAATATCAAGCAAGTTGCAAAAATCCAACAAGAAGCATTCTGAAAAATTAACGTGTAAAAACAGTGCCTTTGTCAACCCAAGATGCTATGAGTTAATAAAAGCAGGTAACTATTTTAGCTGGTCATGAAAGATGTAAATTTTTATTATGAAGAATGCAAGTCCTTATGAACTTCATTTTAAAAATTGAAAAGTTACAACTGACATAACAATAATTGGAAGAACTTGAAGAGAATATTTTATATTGCTGTTGTATTGTACAGGTTGAAAGTAATGAAGACATAAATCCTGCAAATGTGGATATGTTTCCCAAGGCCACTGTCACCAGCATTAGCCTAAGTTTATTACAGCACTCACTGGTATGTCAGTTACTCTTTTTTTCGACCTGAGTTCTTCGCTTCTAAGGGAAGGAAGCTGATCTGCTGCAATCAAGACAAGAGGTATTTTATGCAATCAAAACCACAGGATTGTTCGACACTGCCTTGTGATGCACAATACCTTTTAATAAGTCAATTATTTTATATGGAAATGAACACTGCAAGTGAAACTCACACAAGGAACTTGCAACGTTCTGTTCTAGTGAATTTATTAGAGGGTGGGATGGTTGTGAGTATACTTTTAGCTAGGAGTTTTCTCTTGCCTATCAATTTTCAATATAATAGTAGAGAAACACAGGCATGCTCTAGAGCTTCGCTCCAAGTCAAATCCCTCTAAATCAAAGCATGATTATTTTCTTTGTCTCAAAAGACCATAATCTGAGAATAATGATTCTGTAGATGCTTCTGTACCTGTCTTTAGTTTGAGCTTTCAAGTAATTGGAAAGAAGCAAGATTCATGTATTAGAAGTGCAGCCATCACAGTCGGAACAATATTCCAATAGCAACGGAGCTATAAAAGATGACCTGTGCTAGGAAAAAACCCACCATAATTCAATAAAACTGCAGCAAAAACATTACCTAAAAAGCAGTATAAAAAAGGAAAGGAAGTCAAGTTAACAGCAATAAGATAATGAAATAGTTTAGTTTTTCAGCTTAGAAAACTTAGGATTTTTCAGCTGAAGCTGCATATGAGACCTTGAACACCAGATCACAGGCTGCTACTGTATGACCTGAAGGAGTGATATCTTCAGTTTTTACAGTTTGGATATTATTATTCTTTCTCTGTAGCCAGTTAAAGTGATTATCTTCTGCTGATTATAGATAACTTTGTTAAAATTCCACCTGAAGGAACAAAAGAATAGTTTCTTGATTGTCAAAAAGATAAAATCATTAGTAAAATATCCAAAGGAATAAAAGAGAATAGAGTAATAAGTCAAAAGCAATGTATCTGTCTCTTGATCTCTGTACATGGATTCCTTCCATCTAGTCTTCCAGTTGTTTCATACAGGCCTTGAAAAAGGAGGTCACACTTCTGTATGTGATACTAATGCTGTCTACATAATATTTTAGCATATTGATACAGTTTTAGATCTCTTCTTCAATAGATTGCTTAAGTAATTATTTAGAAGCTATATACAAATGATTCAGTTAATCACTTTTATGCCTTGCACATACAGTAGCGGTTTGTTCCTTATATGCAGAGAAAGTAGACAGAAATCCTTTTAAAATCAAAGAGCAAAGCCATTCTGCTTCTCAGGTAATTAGCCTGAAGAAAACCTCCAGAGTCTGGTTAACTGATCTGAAAAATCTCTTTTAAGGCTAAATCATACTGCTGTCATGCAAATGGTTTGCTCATTTAGTAAAAAATTAATTAGGCATAGGAGGAAGGCAGCTGACCAAGATAATTGATGTTATTTCTGATTGTCATATATCTAAACACCATTATATTATTATTATCATCATATTAATTATTATCATAGGATCATAGAATATGCTGGGTTGGAAGGGTCTCACAGAAATAACTGAGTTCAACTCCTGGTTCTTCACAGGACAGCCCCAGGAATCACTCCATGTGCCTGAGAGCATTGTCTAAACACTTCTTGAACTCTGTCAGGCTTGGTGCTGTGACCACTTCCCTGAGGAGCCTGTTCCAGTGCCCAATCACCCTCTGGGTGAAGAACCTTTTTCTAATATCCAACCTAAACCTTCCCTGACACAACGTCATGTTGTTTCCTTGGGTCCTATCCCTGGTCACCAAATGACCTCAGCTGCTCTTCGTATGGCTTCCCCTCTACAACCCATTGTTAGAAAAGAAATTTAAGCAAAGGCTATATACTGTGAAAAACCATCCTGTTCCAAGAAAAACAGTTAAGTTCTATGTCTATAATCAGTGGGTCTTATCTAGAAAACAGGCAAAGCAGAATACTAGCAATGAAGTATGTACTTGTTAATCTTTACATTATGGTAGTCCTTGAGAGGACACAGCTGAAATATGCTGTTGTGTGTTGATTTACTCTTTCAAATACCTGTGGTTTGCGGTACTGACTTAGACCAGTGGTTCATTCCAAACCACTTTGTTTTCTAAAACATCCCAGCCTAAAGGGGTGGCCCATATCTCAGAAATTTATTGTTATGTTCTCCTTCCCCATCACATTTATCACTAGTTTTATCTCTCTGGAAACATCTAGCTAGGTAGTGTTAGAGACACGAGTGTTATTCCAGATGGATGAGGGAACCAATAGTAGGTTTAGATCATTCCTTTTGTTTACAGAAAATGTACCAAGTCTTGTTTCTTTGGAGATAGCATTAGGAAAACCCGAAGTATAGTCCTTTTGCTTACCGTTCCATTTGCTCTGTTTTGAATGGGTGTTACCAGAGTCCTTGGCAGGGCCATGATCCCCATGCTTTTCCAGGCTGCAGCTTGTGATTGACTGCGACCTTTTCCCAGTTTGTCTGCTCTTTCCTGCTTCATTCACACTTCCAAATCTTTACACACAGAAAATTACTAACAGCAGTCATTGCCCAGCCTGCTATTGTGTTTTGGGGAGGAATTGTGCTTGGCATTGAGAAAGAGACCACTACAATTTCATTAAAAAGTAAAAATTTCCTACAAATTCTTTAAATTAACTGGGTGACTACATCTTGCAAGTCAAATGACTTTTAAAGTAAGCCAGTAAGCTAGGCGTTAGTGCTGTAATTTTCATTTCCACTTGTGTTTCACTGCTTAATTTTTTTTTGAAATATGTAAAAGATTAAGCTAAAATCTCTATACAGTTTTTCTCATAAAAAAATAGGTGTGTACCATATTTGTTATACAAGGTTTTCATGAATAAAAGAACACCTAATTTTTCATACTAAAGTAAGAAGAACTATTTTTCCTAATCTTAAGAATGCAGATCATGAACCTCAGCATTCCTTAATACATGTGATTGTATTTTCACCAAACATCTTGGCTTTTATCAACAATAATAATAATAATAAAACCAGTAATACCATCAGATTGCATGTCTATATATGGAAGTCAAATGAAAATGTTTCTATATTTATCAAGCTACAGTAAAATTGCATGGAAGTTTTCTTAGAAGATTTTATATATAAAAATTTAAAAACTCAGTTCAGCCTCTAATTCTTACAAAAGGCACCAATGATTTCAATGCTTAGATCCTACCTTGTCATCCAAACATGTTGGTTTTCACTGGATTCTAATTCATTACAGATGAAAAAAACCCCAACCTGTAAGTAGTTGATAATGAGATCCATCCAGGATGTATTTTACTTAGTCTTTGGATTTCGAATGGCTCCAGCTGGAATGAGGAAGTCCTTCTCTTCAAGGGACAGGGCTAGGATCATAAAATACTTTTCCTATGTTTTATTTGTGACAACTAAAAACCCTCTTTACTTTCTGACCCAAAATTATGGTCTATGACGTCTGCCTTTGGTGAAGAATATCCACAATCCTGTATTGTATTATACCACATCTGCTGATGGTAAAAAAGTGGCTGATGTAATTCTTGTTTACATTTATGCCATCAGTTTGACAAGAACATTTCCATTTTTTTAAATTATTTGATTTGAAATGGCTATAGCCCTTTGTTAAAACTGAGCAATATTAAAACAATTTCTTCCTTATTGTGCCTTAGAATTCATAAAACCCAAGGACAGCTATTCTTGCTATAAGACTTTTCTGAGGGAATGAAAATTTAAAATTAAATCAATGCCAAATACGACTACAAGTATGTCATAAGTCTTACCTATTTATCTAATTTATAATTGAGTATCCTCTAAAAGCTTTGTTCTGTCATGAATTATTTTTACAGTGAAGTTTCATTGTGGCTTTTGATAGATTATGTTCTTCTAAATACAGTGAAAGCATGATAAAAAATGTGTCATATGCACACATTGAAAATAACTGAGGAAGATCACCTACTTTATCATTCAACTCCTGAGGCATCTAGAAATCGTACAGATTGAAGAAAAAAAGGTGAGAGTATGGAAATAAACAGATCTCCATCTACAGGAATGTCATTCTTCATAGCAGTCATTATGAATCAGTCCTGCATGGAATTCTGAAGGAATTCTGCAAAATATTTATGTGGGGATTTGTGACTAAGGAAAACAAATTATTAATCTTAATGAAACACCTAAATTTTTGAATCAGAACCAAAAGAAAAGCACTGTTCATTTTACAAACCTGTATCGAAACCGACATGACTTAGACAACAAATATGCTAGGTATTGTCTGCTTGAGGACCACCCCAGGAATTTCAAGACCACACAGAGTTGGATAAAATGCCAAAGATTTTTGGATGAACCAAGCCATAGTGTGTGTTTAGAGAAGTAGGAAGAAATTCAGTCATATTTGCCAGTTGCTTGGATAGGAACAGAAGTGGCAGGTGACATTGCATGCTAAGTTCAGCCTTTTCATTCCAGCAAGGATTCATAATGCTACAATACACAGGTGTTCCATGTGGCAGATGAAGAAAGAGATGATTTGCTTGCTACAAGCCTGTGCTCCATCCGAACCACAGACCATGGTTAAAATTTTTTTCAAGCTATACCTAAAGAGATTAACTGATTTATAAGTAGTTTCTTTAACTGCTTTGTTTTGAACTCATTCGCTTGCCGGTTTGTGAGACAAATATTAGCTAAGCTGAGTACAGGCAAAAGAATCTGGTTTAGAAAATTGTAAACTGTAATATGACGGTATCAATGCAAGTTTTCATGAGATTATAAAACATATTTGCCAGTCTTCACTGAGTATCCCCTCGTACAATTTTTGGTTTCTAATTTGATTCTTTCCTGTGAACAACTGCACTTATTCAAGATGTACTGCTGCTCAAATGAATAACTTGAAAAACTATTAGAAAATTTGGAATCTCACTGACTATGAGGACACTAGGACTCCTCCTTTACCTTTTTTTCTGGCATTTTGTTTTATTCTTGGTAAAGGTTTCTGATTACTCTTTTTGTTTCCAGCCAGACACTTAAGGGGATTTTTCACAACTATTAATATATGTAATTAATAGGCTGCAGAAATGGTCTGACGTTTTTACAAAGTTCAAAATCCAACAATATCCATGAGATTCTGAAAAAGGAAACACAAATCCTGCAGCAGGAGAGGAACAGCCATAGGTGACAACACGGGATGGGGACCAACAGACTGAAAAGCTGTTCTGCAAAGGAGGGCCTGGGCATTCTGGCAGACAAGTTGAACCTGTGCCAGCAATGTGCCCTTGTGGCAAAGAAGTCCAATGGCATCCTGCGCAGCCTTAGGAAGAGCATCATCAGCTCAGGCTCAAGGGAAACGATCCTTCCTCTCTCCTCAATGCTGGTGAGACACATCTGGAATTCTGGGTCCTTTTCTGGGCTTTCCAGTACAGAAAGGACATGGATTTACTGGAATTAGTCCAATAAAGGGCCACGAAGGTAGTTAAGGGATCTGTCATATGAAGAAAGAATGAAAGAGCTGGAACTGTTCTTCTTGGAGAATAAAAGGCTTTGGGGAGTCTTAACCTTGTTTATCTGATGGTCATCAATAAAGAAAATAGACTTTTCTCAGTGGGACCTGGTGAGAGGACAAGAGGAAATGGGCACAAAATAGAATATAAAAAATTTGATCTAAACATAAGTAAGAAATAAGACTTTTTTTTAGCTGTGCACTTGAAGAGGCTGCCTGGAGAAGTTGTGGAGTCTCTGTCCTTGGAGGTATTAAAAATGCAATGAGACACAGCCATGAGCAACTCGCTGTAGTTAATCATCCTTCGAGGACAGTGTTCAACTGGATGGTCTCAAGAGGTACTTTCCAAACTCGACTGTTAGTCTGTGATTCAGGGAAGCAGAGTGACTTTTGGGAGTATTAAAAATTATTGCTTTCTGCTGTCTTAAGTAGTTAAAGCTTGTGTGAATACTCGATTCCAAATCACAGAATGGGCTTTATTAATTAAAATTATTAATTTAATCATTAAACACCAGAACTGTGTTAGGTAGTCTTAATCACCCAGGCATACCACATCGCTGTTTAATACCCAATATTAAGAATTGGTTGAAACACTTGGATAATATTTTCTATTCCACTGAGGTCACCTGTTTCTCAGAAACAATTTTTGAAAAAGCGTTGCTGGGGAATCTTCATCTGTGAGGGCTAGAAAAAAGTGAAAACAGAAACAAAAAAGCAAGAGGGATGATTGGACTTGCTGAAAACTGAAGAGAAAAAAATTCAGAAACTGAAACACACAGAAAGAAAGACAACATAGTTAGTGGTCTGTGGAGAGAATGACCAACAGGAACAGTCTGGTTTGGTATGATTTTTGGATGAAAAAGTGTTCTCATGCAAGTAAAAACTTTTGTCTCAACATGCAAACTTCTTACCCACCAAACAACAAAAATATTTGTGTCTCTGCTTTGTTATACGTCAGTTTTCATAAAATTCCAGGAGATATGTTTGAATTCCAGTACAGAAATAAAAATGTTTCAGCACTGTAGCATTCATAATCTTGCCACCTTCATCACTTTTGATTTGTCCACAATTCATGTTTGAGAGAACATAAAAATGGGCTTAAAAATAATAAGACTTCTGTGCGATTTTTATTTTTAAACTTTCATGTAAAGAAGGTTTGGGCCAACACCTTTAAGACATGAATATGAGCAAGTAAAGGCATGATTCCTAGGTCAGAGCAGTATGCAAAAAGCAGTTCGAGGGCATATATGCTTATTTACATAATTAGATATGAGTTAAACTGAGATAACCATTCTGTAATTACACATACAGAAGAAATGTTTGCTACAGAAAAGCAAAACCCCATGTTGTGTACTCAGTAAGGAGATTGTTATGACAATAATTTAATAGAATAATGGCTATTATGTCAAGCTCTTACCTATCATCTTTTGTCACTAGATGTCAAAGCGACTTACAAGAAGGCTGAATGTTTATTCCCTTTTTGTTCCATGAGGTTAAGTAAAAAACACAAGGGGATCTCTGAACCTTAACCAGATGCATGTAAACCTAGACAGCAGACCAGTGATAAGACTGGTTTTGACTACCAGCTGCTACAGCTACATGAGGTTTACTGTGCTGCATGAACCTACTGGGTATCCAGCACCTCTCCTCCCGTGCTGGAGGCAGGATGTGTTGTACAGAGGGTGAGTGGATGCTCCAGATGCAGTGCTCCACGCACTACCACACCACATAACTCATGCTGTCCTCTTGCTCTTATGAACAGCAAAAGAATCTGAACTCTTTCAGAACAAGCTGAAAATAGGGGATAAAACTGAAAAAAGGTGTTGTGTCCACTAAATAAAACACAGAAGGCAGAGATTTTTGCCTCTGATGCTACAAAACAACTCAGTTTAGGATTTGGATCTCACTAGAAATTATCAGAGGTGATGAAACAGCATTTTTTAAACATGTTTCATCACTGCACAAGTTACTTATTAGGAGAAGAAGAGTTTATTTAAATATGCAGGCCCAGATTTAAAGTAAATATTTCTGGATCCTAATGGCATAATTTTTCTCAGATTTTAAAAGAGTAATTTATTGCCACAGTAACTTTTTGTGTGCAAAAGTATAAACGTGTTTAAAAGGATAGGTTTATTGCTAGTTGCTAAATGCAGTAATCTAGATAGAAGAAACCGTTTGAGACAGGAATGCTGTGCCCCAGTTATTGCCAGGAAACTATAATGCAAAAAAAAAAAAAAAGAAGACAGTATATTTTAGAATTTCCCTGTCTCTTATACTCCATTCCTATTACTGACCACTGTCTAAAGCAGAATTACTGATCTGATCCAGCACAGATGTTCTTATGTTATGTTGAAAACAAAAAAGAGATTACCTGTATTTTTTTTTTCCTATCTTCTGGCAGTCAGACTTCTGAGTGAGTTTACCACAGGGCTTGCAGCCAATGTTCTGGATGTAGCAGGCTACAACATTTATTCTGTTTATGCAACCAAACCTTGTTTAGCCTACACTTCACAAACTGAATTTTAAATTTCTACAAAGCTAAGAAGACAATATACACTATCTAATTAGGAGAGAGGGTTTTTTAAATTATTCATTTTTGCCAACTCTGTTTTGTTCCTTCAACTACGAAATTTCTCCCTCCTGGAGAACTGGAATTCCCCTCAGTTAGAAAGGTACTTTCAAGAATACCAAAAGGAAAAAAAAATTATTTGCTTTTGAGGTGTGCGGTAGCAAATGCCAGATGTAAAACTATGCATTATCTAGTACGTGACTGATTAATGAATTGTGTCCTTAAATTTTATTAAAGTAATCAAGCAGAAACCTTGAAACTGAATCTTTGCATTTCAAAATATCATAACAAACAGTCTTTGAACTTAGGAGAAACAAGTAATGCTAGTGGTTTTGCATCCATACCCATGATGGTCTGGGAATATAAGCAAGGCAAGGTTTGGAGGCAAAGGTAAACTTTAAAAGATGAACTATTGCAGTCAGAGAAAAATAAAACAAGACTTCTTTTTTACAAAAAAAAAAAAAAAAAAAAAAAAAGCGCTATTATTTGGGATGTATTACCGAAGGTCTAATTAGCATGGAAAAACAGGATTTTTTTTTAATTTCAGCATTTCTAAATTAACTGTTCTATTATGAGACTTCTTGTTGAGAGAAGGGTGAAGATTTCTAAATGGAGAAAAAATACAGTCTGGCATAACATTAAAATCCATGTTTTGTGTTAACTTTAGTGTTTAACATATTATTATAGAAGAGGCTTTCTGCGAACAGTTTCCTGCTTTAGAAATTACTTATTATAGGATCTTAGGATCACAGGATAAGCCACTTCAAAAGGGAACTCAAAAGGTCCCTAATCCAGCCTCCTGCTTCAAATGGGGTCAGCTATGAGATCAGAATGCTCAGGGCTTCATCCTGCCAGGTCTCAAAAACCTCTAAAGAAGGTGATTGCATAACCTCTCTGAGTAACTTCTTCATCTGTCTGACTCTCTCATAACAAAATGGGTGTTCCTTATATCCACCGTGAATCTCATTTCAATGTTTACTGTCTCTTGTCCTCCCACCCTTGAAAACTGCGAAGAGCTTAATCCCATGTTCTTGATAACCTCCACACAGACATGGGCATGGGCATGCTGCTGTTCTGTTAGGTTCCCTTCCAAGGAATTATTTTCTGTAGGCTGGACAAGCCTTGAGACCAATGCGGGGTTTGCCTCAGATTTTTATGAATAATGGTACCCCTGGGCAGTGCTTTTCCTGGAAAATTATTTGATTGCTTACCTATGCTGCCATTTAAAACATATCCAGAGTATGGGACAAGATGTCAAAGGCTGTCTAAAGTTTAAGAAAAACAAATTAGTAAGTTGTACCACAGTCATCCTTTGGTCTACCAGCTGACAATACAACCTGGTTTCAGCTAAGCCTAACATTTATCTAATTTGTATGTACATCTATCTGGCTCTCATGGTCCAAATGCTCTTCCAGAGACAATGGTTCTGTGGACTCCTATAATACGTACTAATGTAGAATAGGAACCTGTAACTGTTTCGTTCACTTTCTCAGCTAGAACTCTTTAAATGCCCCAGAAAAATGAAAATCTGTAAATCACCATATCTTTGTCTGATTTACGTATATTACAGCATGTGGACAGAATTCTGAATGGTGCACTGAAGGTTAAAGAAGGGATTATTTAAGTAAAGGTGTTGGAAGAAAGCACAATGCGACAAATAGCATCAAAAGGATACTACTGAAGTCTGGTGTTGGCACTACAGTGCCTCACCTCATTACATGGACCATGTTGTTAGAAAACAGTTGTCTGCAAGATAAATTAGCTTCTTGCCCCAAAAATGAGCTAGAAGGGAAAACAGACAGGAAAGTTAGAGAAAGAAATTAATGTTGCCCCAACTTTTAGTAGATTCAAAGTATATTTTTCATCTTGATCACTATTATTCCCATAAAAGCAATTACAATATATTCTATTGCAATTTCATGGCACACTGCCAAGCTCCAGCATTTTCATTACAATGGCAATTGCCAAATACCTAGAAACAGTAATCTGAAAACTGAGGAAAGGAGATGATGAGATATTTGTACTTCATCTGTTTAGAAACATGCAAACTGGCTGCGTTTTGTCTTTTGAAGTTCAGAAAGTACCTTTAGAAAAAAGCAATTCATTTCCATTTTAGAGGCATCATCTGAGTAAGTAGCATCATTATTGTGTTATAATTTGAAAAAAAAATCGGATGGTTCTGTAAGGGTTGTTCTCACTACTCTTTTCTCTGACCTTTTTCTTATTCAGGTTGTGAAAAGACTTCCTTTCCTGAAGTGCCAAATTAATGGTAACAGTTTTGACACTTTACAGTATACTATGTGTATAGAGCTTCTTGCTAGAATTCACACCTATATTAACTCATTTATCCCAAAATACAAGTACAACTTTCTGTTCTGAATGCCAAAAGCCTGAACAGAAATAGGAAGGGAATGTCGCAAAAATAGATAAATTTTTTAATCTGTGTGTTTGAAAGCTGTTGTTACAAGTGTTCACATTGATTTTTTGGAATTTGTTTCAGAGGTCATTTGAAATTTCAACTAGTATCTGTATTCTAAATTAGAAAATAAAACTCTTCTACAATCTATCCCACAGATACACAAGTTAATAAGTGTTTACATTCATTTTGATGTAATATTCACGTCCTGAAGAAAAACAAAAATTATAGCACATTCTCTAATAATAAACAAAATCCTACTTGTTTAAGAAGAAAAAAATACCATTGTTTTTCATTCTGAGGACTGATCTGATTTTCTGAAAACAATCTGTGATTTCATCAAATATATTAGTATTCAAATCACAATCTGTGGCTTCTATGCATATTCTATATGAATAGTGTGTATAAATTTGATACCTGAAGTTTATATGAGCTAGAACCTGAATCAAATTGACTTTTTTTTTTTTTTTTTAGAAAAAGCAAAACAAAAGAAAAATACAATCAACCAAAAAAAAACCCCACCCTAAAGACCCCTAACTTTTCAAAAATTATGTAATATTGTTTCTCTCTTTAAGCTGTTCAAATTGCATTTCAGTGTTCCCCAGCACAGGAAACACATGGACTTGTTGGAGCAAGTCCAGAGAAGGGCCCCAGAGATGATCCAGGGGGCTGGAGCACCTCTCCTATGAGAACAGGCTGAGAAAGATGGGGTTGTTCAGCCTGGAGCAGAAAGGCTACAGGGAAACCTTATTGTGGCCTTTGGGTGCCTAGAGGGGTCATACAAGTAAGATGAGAACAAACATTTTAGCAGGGCCTGTTGTGATAGGATAAGGGGTAATGGTTTTAAACTAAAAAAAGATCAGTTTAGATATCATGTAAAGAAGAAGATTTTTTTTTACAGTGAGGGTGGTAGAACACTTGAACACATTGCCCAGAGAGGTGGAAGATGTCAAGGTCAGGTCAGATGGGGGTCTGAGCAACTTGAGGAAGATGTCCCTGCTTATCTGGTAGCAGTTGAACTAGATAACCTTTAAAGGTCCCTTCCAACACAAACCCATGATTCTACAATTCTATGATTTTTATCTCTTCCCTCCCCACCTCCAAAGACCACCCCCCCACCTCCGCCCTGCCACCCCATGTTTTTTCCTGCCTTGAGCTGGAGTTGGGACATGCATTTCTCTCTTTTTATGTGCTTCCTTGACTGGCATTCTTCTTCTTCTTCCAGTTTTAGCCAGGAGCACCCCTTAGGATCCCATGGCTGAGGGCCAATGCTCCCTACCACATCATTAATTTCTGCTTTTGATGCTTTTAAGGAAGAACCTTAGAGACAGCGGGCTGGGCTGGATCAGAGCAGGAACTCTGCACCATGCAGTCTCTCACTCACCCCGCCACCAGTGGAATCGAGGAGAGAATCAGAAGGCTAAAAGCTAGAAAACTTGTGGGTTGAGATAAAACCAGCTTAATAAGGAAAGCAAAAGCCACACCTGCAAGCAAAGCAAAACAAGGAATTCATTCACTGCTTCCCATAGGCAGGCAGGTGTTCAGCCATCTCTAGGGAAGCAGCATGAGTATCGGTGACTTGTGAAGACAGCATCAAATGCCATCACTCCAAATGTTCCCTCTTCCTCCTTTATATACTGAGCGTGATGTCATATGGTCTGGAATATGCCTTTGAGCAGTTGGGGTCACCTGTCCCGGCTGTGTGTCTTCTCAACTTCCCATGCACCCAAAGCCTCCTTGCCAATGTGGCAGTATGAAAAAGCAGAAAAGTGTGTAAGCAGTGCTCAGCAATAAAAGAAAAAGATCTCTATATCATCAACCCTATGTTCGTCACAAATCCAAAACACGGCCCCATACCAGCCGCTGTGAAGAAAATTAACTCCACCCCAGACAAAACCACCACAACGGTATCAAATGAAATAGAATATAAGGATTCTTTTCAGGAAGCTGCAAAATCAGCAGGAAAACCTGTAAAAGTCTGATAATCCTTCCTCTTATTTGTAAATAAGAACAAACAGAATAAATACAGAACAAAACATTTCTCTTTCTAGTCCCTATTCCATACTATGGTTTTTTTCACATTATAGTCCCTAAAAATGCAGCATTTACATCTCACTCCAGAATACCAGAGTTGCCAGATGCAGTGCTACAGGTACTACATGAGGAGAACATCTGCACTAAGCAGAAACAATGTTTTCCTAACTTTATATTTTTGAATCTATTGGCAGAATGTAATTTGGTTTTATCATTTTTGAAAATAAATATATATTAACACATAGGTAGAAAGAATTTCAACCAAAACTATCTGTAGGTAGCTAGATTTAAGCATTGGCTTCAGCATAAGTGAAGAATCTTTTTTAATAGCTGTTCAAAGCAGCTAATTATTGTCAACAAAACAGAAAATTAAGGGAATGTTATTTTCCCAGCTGGAACCATAATTACAACTTGTATTCCTTATAAGTTCTTGATAATCAAACCAGGAGTATTAGTACTAAACAATACATTAAAGTATTAATATATAACAACACATTTCCATTTAATGTATAATGAAACACATTTCCATTTGAGATCATGAAAAATTTCTGCTATTTGGAAATTATTATATTTTGTTGTATGTTCTTAATTTAATTCTATGAAGTATTTATTTTATTATAGATATTAAGTATTAAGTATAATGTTTTAGATATGAAGTACCTATTTAGTACTATGAAAATAACAATTCATAAGTTCAGGTATCATTTCTCTTAAGAAATCAAGTGATCTCCTTGTTTGGTATCATTCGACTTTTTTTCCTGAAAGAAAGGAAAAGCTGGAATGGGCTTACTATGGATGAGAGAATAATATTGTAGCCCATTAACTCATTAAGAATTCAGAATAATGTAAAGGACATTATTTTTCAGGGAAATGGTCAATTTTGTAAAAATCTTGGAGTCGATATTTTGTTTTATAACTTAGTAGAGATATTCTCCATTAAAAACAGCATAATTTTAATAACATATTCAAAAGTGAGGAGGAAAGGGGTTTAACGATGCACAGACAAGTATATAAAATTCAGTCATGACAAGTTTTGAAACACTTAAGGGCTTGAATCTCCCACTCGAGTGAAATTCCACATTGCAGAAAGAACCTTGGAAGCCGTGTTGGACAAGATGATTTTGAGCCAGCCATGTGCCCTCATGGCAAAGAAGGGGCAACTGCATCCCAGAGGTAGCCTCAGGAAGACCATTACCACCAGGTGGAGGGATCCCCTCCACCCAGCACTGATGAGGCACATCTGGAAGCGCTTTCTGGGCTCCACATAAAAGAAAGACATGAACTTACCAGAAGAGCCATGAAGATTTTTAAGGGATAGGAGGATCTGGCATATGAGGAGAGGCTAAGGGAGATGAGACTGTTCAGCCTGGAGGAGAGAAGGCCTCAGGGGAATCCTAACCATATCTGACAGGTAGCAGTAAAGAAGACAAGAGTCAGTGTCTTCTCAGTGGTACTCAGTAAAAAAGCAAGATGTAATAGGCAAAACTGGAATACAACAAAGTTCATTTACACATTAAGAAAAACACCTTTTCCTAATGAATTTTGGATCCTTAGTGCCACATTAGCATGTCTGTAACAGGAGAGATGGGTTTTTTTTCCCTTTCCACTGTGGTGTAGAGAGGCCACTGTTTACAAACCTCAGAAGCAGGATTTTAAACACTTGAAAGCTGTAGAAGACATACAATTTTTCAATTTGTAGGATACATCTCTAACCATCAGACTAACAAAAAGGTGGGGAATTTGGCATAGAAACTTGTCAAAAAATAAAAATATCCTTCAGTGTGGCATAGACAATTTTTGGCTCAGCCATAATGAAGTCATTAACAGCAGTCATTTAGAATCATAAATACTTTTGTTTTTTAAAATAAAGTGCCCAGAAGTTTTCAGGAACAAAAAGTGCAGGGTTTTTTACTGAATCATTGTGCAAAATACTGAATTCTTGAACACTGAGTCAAAATTTGGGAGATTTTTGACTTCAGCCCAACTACTTGGTCTAAAAATTTTCATTTTGCTTTGTATTTTCTTTTTAAGAAATGTTTTCTCTTCAGGTTTTTTTTTTTCTTCAGCTGGTTTAAAACTGAGGTCTTTAATACATATCCCAACTACTTTATCCCATCTTGCTGTTTGATTTTTCAAATTTCATATCTGTTCTGTGCTTGTATTTGTTGTTTTGGCAACTACTTTCCACAATGCGTATAGCAGCTAATTTTATCTTTGAAACATTCAACTTAATTTTAGATTGATTTGGCTTTCATCCAGCTACAGTTGTCAGGGATAATGCAAATCCCAACACAGTAATGCTAAAGGATTTAGATTTGTCCCACAAATATTCTAAAGTCTTAAGTGGATTTGTTTCATTTGTTTCATTTATCCTCTCTACATCCTCTTCTTTCTCAGCTTTGGATCAGACTTTGAGAATGGAGAAAAATATATTGAACGTATCTGAGTGACTGTGGTCCCTGAACCTCAACAACCTCATTTGGATAGCAGTTGCTCATCAGTTTCTTTTATATGAGTTTGACTGACTGTTAAAGGGGATCTTCCACCTGGTTCAAGTCTTTCTCACTAAAATAGGAGGACTGAACAGCACTCAGTCTCTGCAAGATACAAAGCACTAGAATTCTGTTTATGTAGATGGTTTTTCCTACTGTTATTTGCAGTTAGGTCTTAAAAGTTTTAATGAAATTGTGCTTTTATTTAACGTTGTTTCTACCTTAACAAATTACTGGTAGAATTTGGAAGATTTTACGTTTCAATCTAGAAGGGTAATAGGAGTTACTAGTAGAATGGTACTGGCATACTTGATATTGAAAATCAGATAGGAGGTAAAGGTTGGTTTGAAAGAGAAAAAAACGAGAGAAACACATTTTACTATATGAAACTACCGTACCCAGTTTTTCAGAATATAAACCATTTTTATTTAAAAACCTTCTTGATTTTTTTACATGTCAAAATTTTAATGAACTCTACTAAATTTTCAAAATTGCTAGCAACTGAATGATTTGCTTCTCATATCTGTAAGAAAATTCTTGTCCCATTTCAGAACTAGAAATTGTATGTGATTAAATTCTCTATGGAATGAAAAGAAATTGCCTTTACTACAGATGCTAGTCATTGTCCGAAAAGCTAATATTCATCTTGAGTTAATACCTTGCTTTACCATCTTCTCTATGCCTGTTCTTATATTAGAAAAAAAAATACACACTATGAATTAGTTAATTATTCTGATACTTTACTGCTGTACACTTTGTACTGCAAGTTGCATTCTGCAGAAAATGTATTTTAGTTTTATTTAATTCCTTACATTCAACTTGTTTGTGTGTCTAATTCTTTCCAATATACTTAGAGACAAATACTGAATAAAACAAGTCTTGTCTGCCTGCATTTACTTTTTTTTTTTAAATTCCATGTCTTATAATGAAGTTACTGCATGCCTGAGCACAACAGCCAACTGTCGCCACTGCCAAATAAAAAAGATTTTAAATATGTCTAATGTCTAGAGAATTCAACTGTTCTATTTTACTTAGGAGAAAAGATTGTCAATGTGGTAAATTTAATGCACACAAAATCATTTAAGTGAGTTCTTCATTTCAGGTGACAATCATTTTTTATCATCTCAAGATGCCCTTAATTTGTAATGTTCTATTTGCTAATTTTTTAAACACACATTAAATGCTGTATAAAATATTTATCAACATAGTAACATCTAATTTCTAAAAAACTATGAATTCCTGAATTTTTTTTAATTACCTTTCCTTTGACATTGGCGGTTTCTTCTCTCATTCCCAAGGGATGGTACTGACAATTTCAAATTATCCTTTACTTGACAAATATAATTTCAAATATGTTGCAAGTATTCTACAAGGCTTTTTTTCAAAATTACTGATAGAAATGCTCTCCTGGCATTTGTAGTGTGAGATTTTTTACCCTATTTTGTTAACTATTGAGCATATTACACCCAGAAATGGCGGTATATAATGTTTATTCTTTAAGCTCAAGAGGTTGATGTAAGTTTCACCACACTATATTTCCCAAATAAATGCTTCTGTCATCAAATGCCCTTGTAAAAGTCCCTCTCCAACTCTCTTTCAGGTGCCCTTTAGGTACTGGAAGGCTGCCATAAGGCCTCCTTGGAGCCTCCTCCTCTTCAGGCTGAACAGCCCCAACCCTTAGCCTTTCACCATAGGAGAGGGGCTTCATCCCTCCGATCATCTCGGTGGCTTCCTGTGGACTCACTCCAACAGGTCCATGTCCTTCTCTTGCTAAGACCCCAGGGCTGGATGCAGCACTGCAGGTGGGCTCTCACCAGAGCAGGGCAGAGGGGCAGAATCCTCTCCCTCACCCTGCTGCCCACGCTGCTCTGGATGCAGCCCAGGACACGTTTGGCTTTCTGGGCTGCAAGTGCACATTGCCAGGTCATGTCATTATCTAAGTATCTCTTACAATAAGAGGTGGATCTGTCCCTCTGCAGATGTAGCAGATTATCTATGAATTATTCAGTATCAAAATGCATGTGACAATTGTCTTCTGTTATGAAATATACATAATTCATAAGACATCTGTTCTATGTTTTCACATTAAAGAGGTACAAAGTGCAAAGCAGCAAATGGTGTGAAATGGATATATAGGAATGTTTTATTTCATATCACTTTTTCTCTCAGGCTGGTCAATAAGGGCTAAGGAAAAGCCATGTACCAATTTATACTATATGTGTATTTCTTCATTGTTTTGCTATGAAAATTAATTTCTAGTAATTCTCTTTCTGATCATAATCTCAACAGAATTAATCAAGAATGGATACCATGGGCCCATTTAGCAGAAAACAAAATGCAAAATATCTGTCAATTGTGCTATATATAAATCCCTTATGCAAATAAAATAAGTAGTTTTTCTTGCATGTGGGTTTGCAAGCATATATGCCAGTGTATATATGTTTGTGTATGTGTATATATATGTATAGATACTTTGATATCACAAAGGATATCAAAGGAGCAATTCCACTGAACACTCTTTTTGTTTTTTGTAAACTAATGCTTAGAAGTACCTTACCTACGAGTCTTCAGAACCAAACAAAATCACTCGGCATTCAGAACTTTCTAGTTCAGGGTGATTCATTAAATTGCACAATAAACAAAAAGAACATTAAATGGTCTCTGATCTCATAACTACTATTCAATGAGAGATAGTATTCACATGCCAGGAAAGCTCATTTTTCAAATCCTGCCTCTGTCTTGAATAGGATACTGAATTGAAATCTCATTACAGTGGACTGTAACTCTATCCAAATGTAGCACTTTGCTTCCATGATTTCAGAGCACTTCATTTACTTTGCTTCTCTAACTTAAATGGCTTGCTAGAAAAAAAATTTCAAGTTATAAAAAAAATTTATTGAGGAAAATTTGGTGCTGAAACACAGAACAAAATAACAAAAATTTTGCGGATTTGGCAGAGTTAAAAAGGACCTAGAAAAATATTTATGTCATCTCCAAAGAGAAAGCCTATCTCAATTCATCACAAATTTTTATCCAAACAAATAAACACATTTTTTCAGACAAATTTATTGAAAATTCGTTACTTACTCAGAACATGAAAACAAACACAAAAATAGCTAAAGGTGTATTTCTTGTTACAAATCTAATACTTATCATCTTACGTAACTAAGAAAATTAATCTCAGTGCATATGGAAATACAGTTTGCTGTCTTCTGGATTTAGACTAAACTTATGAGATATTCTGAAAGGTTTGAAAGATGCTCATTGTCATTAGCCATTCCGGGGACACTGAGTGATGAAGCCTGGAGATAAACATTTGACTTCCATCCTAGAAACAGACACCATCTTTGAAGTCCTCAGGTCACATAATTTGCCATTTCTTGCTGAGGGCTGGTGGGCAGCCTGTGTGGCCAACTTACAGTCTTGTCCTCAAAAGAACTGTTTAAGCAATTTAAGGCTGGCAACTTAACATTTCCTATCAAGTTGAGCACCTAGAGATTCAGAGAAGCTTCAGAAAATAGGTGTAGAAGTTTCTCCCATTACAATTTAGAGTTCTGAGACACTGCTTCTCCATCGATTCAGCCTTTTTTTTTTGTCAAAGACACTAGCCGCATCTTCACTGACCCCTCTGCACTGAAATGTAAACCACTCGGTACAATCACACACTCTGTGCTTCCCAAATACAGACCAATGGTGCTGATTGATGAGGCAAATACTATTTTCACAGAACCAGTGAATCCTGACAGAGTGGCTACGACCAACAAAAGTGTTTATCAGTAAAATATGTGACTGCTATGGCTGTTAATATGTGACTAAAAGCTATTGTGCAACTAAGTAAAGATTCCAGCAGCAACTTAATCACTTTTATTCGCAGAAATATTTTCAGAGCTTGGATTTTTATGTGTTTCAGTGACAGAGTCCCAAGGCTAGATTAGATGAATTGGACATGGCTGTGTTCAGGAAGTTTGTTTCCCAGATACAATTTCTTTTAAAAAGATTTTGTCAACTAATAATGTCATATTGTACAAAATCTAACAGTTCTTCTTCTTCCTTTGAATAAAAACCACTCCTTAGCTCATCTGCTTTACCACTTTGCACTTTAAAGCTAAGGTTCATATCTTCCTTAGATTATGAGATGGAAAAAATTAGAGATGGTAAAAGAAGATCTTGTTTTTCAAGAGCTTGAACTAATGTTCCATAAATGCAGAGGACCATACAGATAAGAAAACTGAGTCTGTGATCTTAACATGGAAAAGGAAATCTGAACTACTTCAGCCAATAGACAGGAAGCCTTTCATGTTCTTAGTCAAATCTTATGGTAAAATTTACCTGCTGTTAAATGCAGCAATTTGTGTTAGAAGTAAGATCCTAATAAATCTCCAGTATAGGCGTGGCAATGCAGACCCTTGGCCAACTGCGGCTGCTGCCCCTTGGCTGGCCTTGCTCCCTGCCAGGGGCAGGGAATGGCACCCCAGCCTGTGAGACTCCTTTTGCGCTGAATGTGCCACCCGGCAGCAGCTGACCCATCCCCGTGGCACCAGACAGAAAGTCTCATGGAGTTAGGATCAAGGGTGGCAAAAACCTACATGCTAATCTGTTGTGCAAAGCAGATCACATCTTTGAGCAAGAAAGGTCAGAGACGCGACTCCGAGGTTCCTGTAATGCAAGCCATCATCCACTGCCATGTTTTCTTCAAAACAAATATTCCAATCTGTTTCACAGATGTGTAGAGAACACTTAGAACTTAGAACTATTCAAGCAGTAATAACAGAAGCGATTTCTTGGGTAGTGTAATTTTGCCATCATAGAAACAGAAGTTTTGGCTCGATATCTCCCATAATCTGAAAGCGTTAAACTTCCAGAGGGAGAAAAAGTGTCTTCAGAAATAGATTCACAAAACTAAGTCTAAATAGTTCTTTTCTTATGTGGGAAGTATGTAGTACTCACAGAGGCCCACTCCTGGTTCTGTCAGGCATTATTTTGACTATGGATACCAGCAGGAATGAGGAACACAAATGCAGATGAAAGAGGTTTCCAAGAAGAGAGAAGCTGTCTTAGGACTTACCACAAGGTGATCCATGTAACCAAAGGATAAAGTTTAGCTAGACTAAGATCATAAGTGGCATAAGAATGAAAAAACCTAAGTGAAACTGAATGCAGTCAAAGATTTCTGAAAAGAGTTTGAAACAGTTGAAGGAGGAAAATTCTAATTGTGTTGGGATACTTCCAGGAGCAATGAGATCCTTCCACGGAAAAAAGACTCATACGACCTTTCTTGTGAAGTCATTAAGTTTCAATGAGAGGTCTGTTACCCTGCACTAGATTATTCATACAGTAGCAACAATCAGAATTATTGAACTTTAATATGAAAAGTCTGTTATTTTTGAAGTAGTAAAGAAAATTCTTTACCCAATTAAATTCATTGCAGTACTGCAATCCTGGTAAGGTCATCACCTCAAAAAAACCCCAAAGTCTTTAATGAGAATCCTGAACATACATTTACTCTACAGAACATAAATTACTCTAAGGACATGGCATTCATTACAACTGCATCTACAGTGTATTCTTTAAAATTTAGCAGCCTTAGCACGATAATGTAAATTCTTATCTTTTAAGATTCTGCTGAATTATTTAAGATTAATTTACAAATAAACCTGCTTCTGAATAATCAAGAAAACAATGAGTAAGAGCTTAACAATTTATTTATTTTAAAAGCTTTGCTTTTTTCCAAAACTCTTTCCAAGACCAGTGAGTTTTCTGTACAAATGGGGATGTTTAAGATGCAGAATTATGTTAAATTCAGTTACACCAGGAGTTAGAAGGATGAGAGAAAACAGTCTCACAAATAAGAGAAAAAAGCAGAAGAAAACCAAATTAATTACTGTGTTTCTAGGAGGCTTAAACAGAATTATAAAAGCTAGAAAATTCAAATAAAGCAATTGACAGCTGGTAGCTTTTTTTTAACTACTCACTGCACCACTATATTAACATCAGCTATTGTTATATGATCAATGGTATATTATTACAGATCTACTCATCAATTGGGTGTACTTGGAACATTTAGCAACAGACAGGCTGTTAATTTAAAAATCCCCCAGAATGCTGGTGAGTTTCTTATCATAGCATAGCAACGAGTTATCCAGCATTGCCTTCGTGCTAGACTGATTGTTCTTTCATTTATGCTTGTAAGTAAAGTGCATTTCTTTGATAGTTGAAAACTGTTGAGTACTTTAAGATTCGTGACAAGTTCTGAATACCTAACAGCTTCTGCACCTTTTCTGATTTTGTTCCTGTCACTGCTACATTAATTGCATACCTTCCTCAACTGATCAGAGGACGCGTTTTGAAATCCACTTGCCTTTTAATAGTAATCATTTGAAATGTAGAAATAACATCTGAAAGTAAATGCAATAACACAAATGTTTATGAAAGTTTGAATATATTGCACCCAACTGACATTACATTCAGATTCATTTGGCTCCAGTTGTGAAGACAGAAAAGATGAGACAGAAGAGCGAAACAATCTCTGAAGTCATTATCACTTGCTCTTGTCCCCTGACCTGGCTTAGAGTCGCTCTAGCTCAGTGAGCAAGCCTTTACTCTGTGTTCCCATTCTCCTTTTCCCTTATATCAAGTGAAAGGAGATAAGGAGAATGGAACTAGCAACCTGAGCTTTAGTGGTGATAGGAAGGAACTTAAGCTGAAAGTTTAATACATTTCTTAGAGCATAAAATAATGCCAGAGAAAAGGAGTGAGCCCATGCCCTGAAAAAAAAGTAGCTCCTTTTTTTGCATAGCCAGTGGACAAAACACACAAAAATATCTCTATCACTATGCACAAATAAAAATGTATCATTTCCGGAAACCTATAAACATTTCTGATCTTTATAAACAAAATCCTGTTTTTGATTCCTACTTTACAGATAGGGAAAGCGGACAGTTTCCCATTTCCCATATCAAGAAGTCTCTTCAATTTGCAAAGGATGCCATGTGTTTCTTCACCTTTCAGAATGCCTTATAGGTGGAGGTTATGGGGGATGGAAGAATAGACATTATTTATGCCATTGCTTCTTTTAAATGCTGGGAAAAGCAAACATTGCCTCCTTCCAAAACAAAATTAAAACTAAAATAGACACTCATTATTTAACTTTTCAGCAAGGATTTTATGAGATAAATGTTAAACCATAAATTTCAAGTCTAATTCCACTTCCTTTCTTCTCCCCATTATAGTAAAAGTGGGTGTAACTGGGGTGGGAGTAGGGGAAACAGTGTCATTAAGGCCTATTTGGTTTAGTATTTGGTTTAGATAAACTAAGAGCTATTATGGTTACTAAATCTTGTTAGATCAGTGAAGAGCTCGGCGTGTGTAGCCACTTTTAGTTTGCACTGTCTGGTTTTCAGCCATAGAACTGTGGTGCTGTACTACAATAAGATGTACTCTCCCCACATCTTTAACCTGGAGATGAAGGCACTCATCTGTAATTACCATCTACTTTTGGTAGAATTACATTTTCTGGCTTTTCACAATAAGCCTGGTGCCCTTCTCCTTCACCACTTTAACAGTACTGATTTGCATATCCCTGCTTAAATGCTTTCTACATAAAATGTAACACTTTCATAGAACTTGAGAATAAGGACTGATACAAGGACACAATAAAATGAAAATCTAACAAAAACCTGGCCTTGATAAGCCCTCACTATCATAGTTTCATCTGTGGGATGAGCAGACTACTGTCAGGTGCAGTATATAGCTCTTCATTCCAGATTTTGGTCTAAACTACCCCTTAGAGAAATTAATGCACATGTTTCAACAGTCCATCAATCTCACTCTAATGGGAGTTTTGTCTTGAATTGGGTGAGGCAAGCCCAGCGCTAGCTGCAAATATCAACGAGTAAGGGAAAAATGCCAAATAAACAGAACTTCAAATGCAAAATATGATGAGTTTTTAATAAGCTCACACGGATTCCAAATTGCAGTTTACTTTGACAAAGCTGAAAATAATTACCTGCTTAATTGTCTTCACGTGAAACAGCCTTTGTAAGGTGTTCTGATACTATTGTGAACAGTCTTGTACGAGCATTTAGAAAGACATATTTAAATATTTATTTATTGGATTGCAACATTATCATCTGTTAATACAATGTCATAAAGTGGTAAACAGAACATAAGAAACATATTTATTAGTATAATAGCATGGCAGAAACTAATAACTTTTCCACCATCCTCCAGTAACTAATGATCAATCCATTTGCAAGAAGCAAAACTACATTTCTTCCTTTTTAATGCTATCACACCTAACTTGAAAGGGGGAAAAATGCTAATCAAGATCATCTGATCTGCAAATCAGGCTCTGCCAAGAGATGTTTTTTCACTAGAGACTAAAATAGACTATGAAAGAATCTTCTATTTTAATCCATGTTCTGCCCCTGTTTCATACTGTCACCTCCTTTGGCCCCTGTATACTCCATGAAAAAAGACTGAATTACTATAAAGCAGCTGTAAAACATCCCATGTGTATCTTTGAATACAAAACTAAAGGAGTACCCAGAATATTGTTCTCAAGACAAAGACTGTCTCAAAACTTAGAACAAAGACCATGAGGAGGTATGAAATGGAGTGATAGGGGTAGAAAGAATGCTTTAAAAAGAAGTCTGAATACCAAATTTGTATTTTTTTCTAGTAGAATTACAATTTTTGATGCCAGAAGCAAGGCATAAATAAAATATTATGTCATTTGTCATTTGTATAACAAAATAGTGCAGGCCATTCCAATTAGAGATAGGTTTACACAGCAGTCAAAAGCACAGGCTTGACCAGTAATTGTTTATGAGTTCTTATGGTTGTTTTCGTCTGGGGACAATCTTACAAATAATGAAAAGTGGAATTGTTTAATTCATCATCAAACTAAAAGGTCTTTCAACATTTGTATTACTCTCAAGTTATGGACATTAGCAAAAAATGTTTTTAAGCTTGCCTTATACTATTTTTTCTCCAATTATTAGTCTACAAGCAAAGGACCACAATTCACTTTTTTACCATCCAGTATGAATATGCTGCAATAAAAGTAGAACCTGCAATAAGCATATAAATTATGTAAAGCCTCAGAGTCCAAATGTGCACAAATAGGAGACTGACTCTGTGCCATATATTCAGAAAAAGCCCCGCTTGTGTCAGCTTCTGATTTTTCTGAGTAAGAATAGGAGGAAAATACTTGTATACATCATAAATTCAGATCCACAATAGTATTTCATTAAATAGTCTTTCCTCACCTTTCTCGTGCCCTATCCCACTCTAAAAAGAACAGGAGCAACGTGCAAAAAAAATAGTGCAGAGTACATGGTATGACCCATTATACACAATAGAACATTCTTAGTCTTAAAAACCAAAAAAAAACGACTGAGGCAAGTGTCTCTAAAAATCTAGTTCAGTGAAAATTATGTACATGGTGATTGTGATTTGGCTTCCCTAATTTATAATGCTTCCGTGAACAGTTTCAGAAAATATTGTTGCCTTCCTCTCTCTCTCATTTGTATTTACAAAAAAAGATACTGAAAAATATTCTTGCTGTGGAATCAGGACAACAAAAGGACAAAAAGTTGGAATACAGAAGTTGTCTACAAGTAATGTCTGAGAAATACAGCACACAATGAATGGTAAGTCAACTTGACAGGCTCCAGTTGTGCAGGGAAGTATTCAGGTGAGATCAGGAGCAACCCAGTTTATTTTCTAGATTTTAACACTACTACTGTACTATATTATTCCTGTTATAAAATTTTCCAATGGCAAAGGAAGCAGTGAAAACAATGGCAATTTTGTATTCCAGGTGAGCTGCAGCAACTGCCTTTCTAGAGACTAAATTTTTTTTTTCCACAAGACCTATTTAATGAAAAGGCTTTGCTTTAAACTGCTGACATTTTTAGCTAAAGTCTATTGTGATCAAATGTCAGAAAGAGCTGAAACTCAGAAGAGTCATTACAGTAAGATTGTTACCAACTGATTCACAGGCATCTACTTGTAGCCTAGTTACTAGTCCATTCCATTCTACTCTTATTTATCAAGTCAGAGAAATAAATTCCAATTCCAATTCAAATGTAGAGCTTACTGCATTAAAAAAGTACTCCACACAAGAAAAGTATGGATTTAATATTAGGAAAGGAATTCATTCATGAAGAGGGAGGGGAATGAAAAAGAATTGTAGAATTTCAGTAGCCTTCCTCATAAAACACAGGAAGATGTAGCTGTATATAATGTGCCCAAGTGCCAAATCAGTCTGTAGGAATGTTTTTGTGTAAAATAAAAACTGAAGTTGATGGATGTGGTATAAAAAGCCGTTGTTTTTTAGTAACTGCTTTTAAAATTTCTTTCAAAGAAATCTGTAGCACTGAAGTTATTTAAAGTACATCTGACTGCAGTGATGGTCTCATCACCTCAAGAGCTCACCATTTTTCTGAGTAAAATTATAACAAATATACAAAGTGGAAAGACCTTTCATTTGGAATTTACTTTGAGTGATCTCTGAAACCTACACAGGTTGTGAAGGAAGGCACAATAAAACCTGTTGTAAACACCATCTCAGAAGACAATTTTTCTTAGTAGCTGCTCGAAAAGTTCCCAGGGTTTCTACTGTTGTCTGACCTTTAGCTAAAGGCCCCTACTATTGATCAATTTCTTTGGCTGGTACCTTCCCTGGGTGGTTTCAGTAGATGGCATAGGCTTTATTTTGCAGCAGTTGTGCATGATGGAAATGAGCAGAGTTGAAAGCAAAGATACTGTGCTGTGTATCCTCATTGGAAATAATTAAAAATTAATTTATCTACACTTATTTTACTTTCTTGTATTACATTTTACAGACCATTGAAGAAAATTTCAGTCAAATAAATTTCTTCACTATTTTTTTTTATCACAATATAATTTTTATACTATACCTTTCTGGCCTTTTGGGTCTGGACAGAAATTATTTCAATGTATGTTTTAGTTTTAAAAAGTTACTTTTGATTTCTGGCCCATCACCGAATCCTTGGATGACAGTGCACTCAGTTCATACTTGAAAAAAGAGCAAGTGTCACTTTAGTCTTTCTGGCAGAACTACTAAGGATGATGTCTCTTCTCCACAGGGCTTCTGCATCTGCTCCCAGTGTGACTAGAGAACATTCTGTGAAAAGGCTGTTGAGCTTTCTGAGGGAAGCCAACCTCACGGTTACAGGAATATGACACGTGATGAAAATGCCACATTCATCAAGAATCCTGACAACACACACAGAAGGAAAAGCTATACTGCAGAATACACCAATGTGTTAGGCTCATGTGCAGGTGTACATGTTTGTGAATGCACACAAAGCGTGTTGGAGCATTTGCATCAAAAGCCTGCACATGATTCAGGTGTTTGTATTAATATAAACATTAAAACTACAATTAGAACTTGAGGATTTCTCTGAGATATATCCCACATTTTCTGAGCTTTTCTACAGGTGGTTTTGTATTTTGGGGGTGGAACCCCAAATCATTTAATTTTCACAAGACATCATAGTGCCTCGAAGATGGCACATTCACCTTAGGGTTTCCAGCTTTCCACCTGTATCTCTTGTCCATTCCTGGCAAAGGTAAGCACAGCACAGGGAGAGTAGTTTCCCTTGCATTTGACCATCACATACAGAAAAGCAGATATTTTGCAGGATTACAGAGCATTTCAAGTTCAAGAGCAGTTACTACACCTCAGAAGATTCTTAGATAGGATCTTATATTTGTGATATTTTAATAAACATAGGATGACAGGGAGCAGCCAGTCATCTGGGGAAAGGTCCAAGGAATCACAAAGAGAATAGCAGTCAGAAGTTCTCATGAAAAAAAGCCAAGTTCTATGGAGATGTCCAAGAGCCCTTTCCTTGTCATGACACACCATATCATGACATTTGGGTTGACAGATCACAACAATCCTGTGGCAAGTAAATGGCTTTTTCTTGGTTTGTGATGAAGTGGAAAAAAACAAATGAAATTGTAATTAATTGCTGAAAGGCTGCATTAAAACTTTTGTGAAGTAAGAGTATCCTCAAAGGTCTCATTAGGCTTTCTTTGAATGAGGACTGTGAAATCAGCAATACATTACTGACAGAAATAAGGAAAATACAACAGAACTGCAAAGACAATTAATGTTATGAATAAAATCATTCTCTTCCCATAGTGGAATATTTCAAGAAAGATACTCCCTCAGGGATTTTTCTAAGATTATATATGTATAGCATATACACACCCCAACAAATTTAGGGCTTATATACTATAGTGCAGGATGAATATAAATCTTCTTGCATCTGTGTATATTATGTACATGACTGGAAATAAGACAAGGGAGATTGATAGAGTGCTGAGTCTGTTTCAGGTGTCCATGGGGCTCAAATGAGTAAGTTCATACCATTCTCAGTAGTTCTGGATAAATAAATTAATCTGTAAAATTATTCTGCAATTATTTCAAAAGGAGTGTCTCAATATAAGTGTTGTACTTCTGTTGTAACTGGAAAGAGAACAGAATCCACAGGCATCCCCATCACCACAACCTTCAGAATGCTGACACTTCTATTCTTTCATGTACCACAAGATAAAAATTTGCAATGCATGTGAAAATAAAATATAACAGAATAAAGTTTGTGGGACACGGCAGGTGTAAAAATATGCTAAGGTCTCTCCAGCCTTCCATCATTTTCTCCTCTTTTACCTGGAAAGCTTTCATCTGTCCTGTTTCTCCGTCTTGGCTATTTTGTCTGGTTGCATATAGCTTGTCTGGTCCAATTCATTCTCGATATTCACTGGTTTTTTTCTTACTTCATTTTTTTCTTACTTCATTTTTTTCTTCAGAATTAATTGTTCCCTATAGATACCAAGAGAGATCAGCAAGTTCAGGAGGAAAAGAGGATGTCACAGCAGGGAGTCAAGAGCCAGGCCTCCATGCTTATGTAGCCTTACAAAATAGAGTATGTCTGAATACAGTTGGTGATGAGAAAGGATATGCACAAAACAAGACGGGTCAGGAGTGCAAATCCTTGCGATCTAAAAAGTCTCCTTTTGTAGTCCACTTCGACCACTCTGATGTCGCTGTTGGGGAGGACATGGCATTCACGGACAGTGCCTCAGTTAAGGACAAAAAGCTGTTTATTCAAGAAATCAGTCTTCTTTATACACTTCTTGTATGTTATTATCCATGTTATATATTCATTGGTTACTAAACTACTACAATGGATCCATTGGCTACCATCTAACAGCAATACACTATTATTGGGTACCTATAGCATAAGCATTCAAGCATTTAGAAAAACACCAGGTGCAGACTTGTTGCTGTTTTTCTCCTTCCATTGTTTAACATTTTTACTTTTGTTGACACTACATTCTCAAGGGTAAAAACTAGTTATTTTTCTTCTCCCGGACTTTTCTTGTAATGTAAGTCAACTATGTCCAAATTAAGATCTGTGAAGCCTTCAGACCCGGCCTCTACACTCCGACAGGCATTGCAAGGGCTTTAGGCTTTCAGTTAAGTTAAAACCTAACAATCTCTTGGAAATTTTAAACTTTATTGTGTCCATTAAAAAATTTTGGAACTTGAACACAGAAAACACAGCCTCACAATCTAATCTGGTAGGAAGTAGGAAAACTATCTAAAAGTCTGCAACATGATGATGATATTGGGCTGGGTTGGTGAATTCTGGAGACGGGAACAAAAAAACCCAACCGAGTAGATGAATATCATATGAGGTTGTTCTTTTATTTACTTAATTTAAGACATCAGTGAATGAGAAACCCAAAGTGAATTTTGAATTAGGCAGGATTATCTCCTACTGATTGCGACATAAAACAGCCATGCTCTTTTATAGCTCAGGTGATCAAAGAAAAACATGAGAAACAGCAGTAGTAGTAGAGCATATGCTTGTAGAAGAGTCACATAACACATACTGTGATGAGAAAAAAGGAAAAAAATCCTAAAGGTGTTCTTCATAGACTTAACTAAATCTTCAAATATAAGTCAGCAAAATCAGTTACAACAACTATACCACCTCTAGTTCTGACTCTGAGGACATTACAATTTCACTGAAAAAACAATCGTTAAAGAAAACTTCTATCACGAAAAATAGCAATAAAGTGGTTGCTACCCCATCATTGAAGGACAGTTATTTTATAAGAAATAAGGAAATTGTGTCTAACCTAGATTGTGGAAGTGACTCAAGCAGGGATTATGTTTAACAAGTTTGTTTTGCCTTGTATGTGATGGGATCAAAATTGTGGTATATATTGTAGGAGTTCTAAATCAAAATTAATCCTATTTAAAACATTGTTTTGATATTTGCCTTCTCCCAGTTTTAAATTATCTTCAGCATTTTAAAATGGTTTTTATTGGGCAGCTAGCTCAATTCCACAATTTTTGAATAAAAAGAAAGAATATTTATTATAGAAGTATCTATATATTGCAGCTACCTACGGCAGAATTAATCCAAGCTATGCCATATCGAGTTGATTCACATCACCTAATTAAGAAGTCAATAATTCTACCTGTGATTAAAATTGAGTATAAAACCTAATCATCTTACCTGAAGGGTGAAAAAAAAAGGAAGGAAACACCTTCCATCTGTAGATTTTTAATTCCCTAATTTAATTGTAGGCTTTTTAATTTAATTATGAAATGGTACAAGGAAAAACATACTTAATATCTTCAATGATTAACTCTCCATAATTTATTGCTACCAGGCGAAACCATCACCACATTTGAAAACTTCTTTTATCATCATAGGACCAGTAATCAAACAGCATACTCAGAAAGTATTTGCTTCTCCAATCAAAAGCATCATATCATGGCCTGTTGTCAGAGGGTTCTCTTCAGGCTCTTGGTAGGTCTGGATTTTGACCTCACTGTTGAAAGATGGCAGAATCTGACCACAAGAAGAACCACCCAGCACCCTCTTCTTGCAGTAAATCCAATCCAATAATCTGGTTCTCAACAGTGTGATAAGACTGGGTTCTACAGCTAGTAGTCAGAGGCCCAGGGTAAATCTGTAGCCCATCACTTCATTGAAGTTCTGGTGCAAAACTAACCATTTCAATCTGATTGTCTTCCTAGCCTACCTGCAAATCTGGAAATAATAAACAACTTTCACATCGGAAAAAGAGAGAATATTTAAATTACGTGTACATGCAGGCACCTTTATATGTCAAATAGGTCTTACAGAGTTCTCATACTTCCCAAAAAGTGTTGTTAAGTTAACCTCTCATGCTCTATAAGCACTGAAGTGTGTGTGATAACATTTACACACAGCAGGGATAAAATAAGCAGAAGAAACCTATTTATTCCCATACAAAAGGAGGAAGACCACTCTGTATTATGTGTTATTCTCTAATATCAAAATCTGGTAAACACCTTTACCAATGGCTTTGTCAAGGAAATCTGACCCTGACAGAGCAGTATCTGTAAGGGCAAAACAACCCCTTGCCCTTTTCCCTCTGTCACAGTCTCATACATATCACATCAGCTGCTCCGACAAGAGGATGTGCCATGAGGTCAAGCCTCCACTGAGCTGAATGGGGATTTTCAGCAACTATTTGTGATATTCCCAAACCAAAAACCAACCAGTATTCTCCTGATCCTCGCCCTTAATCAGATGAAGGCTACTGCGTCAGTGCCATCTCTGTGCCCCAACTTTTTTCTTGTTTCTCCAGACAGACAGCTAGGAAATGATAACATGTGCACCCCAAAGAAAGCAAATATAACCTATGCACAACTATGTACACTCCAGCTATACCTATACAAAAAACTACCAACTTCTGGCTCCAATCACAGGAATCAACACAAAGCATAGGAGCTGAAAGCATGGTGAAATTAGGCACACAGACCAGCAGACAAGTCCAGTGGACTGTGAAAATATTATAGTAATGGGTTTTATGTAAGGGGAGGCACGTATGGGTAATGCATATATAACGGCCATAAATTGAAAATGTTTGGAGTTAGGACTATTGGGACCTGTATTAAAATCAGAATGTATTCTTTAAAACAATGGTGAGAAAATATAGGCTGTCATACCTACTCTGTAAATAAAATTTAGTTTCCCATGGATGTCAACCTAATACTTTACAAAACAAAACAATGGAAATATATACACTTACTCTGCTAGAATAATTACCATTCTCATTCCTAAATAAATGTTATGAAGGCATCTGTTTTGAAAAGTTATGCTTTCATGTTATTTTGATGTATTTTGACTTAGGCTTTTCCCTTTCAAAGGATTTAGGAAAAGCACAGCTTTTTTAACAAATAATGTCATTTAGACTTTTCTCGGGCAAGTCTTTTTTCAATATCAGTTTCTTCCCAGCCAGTCCAGCTATTCCTACCCAAAGGTCATGCCCAGCAATGGGGGGAAATGGCCCCCAGTTGCTTCCAGCAGCCCCATTCTGCTCACCCCAGCCAGATACTGCATTTCAAAAAAATAAAAGACAAGGCAATTTTCAAGCTAAGAAATCATTAGACTAGATAGAAAATTGCCTGATACCATCAGAGACATATCATAGCACTGAAGGAGAAGATGCATAAATGGGAAAATATGCAAATAACTGCATTTCAAGATGGTGTAGAGTGAACTGAATACTTCCACTGCCAAGACTGCATCTGGTGTAATCACTAAATGTGCAGGTGAAGAAATCTTACTGATAGATATGTGACAGAAAATGATAGTCAATATAACTCTATAATCAGTTCAATAACTGTCTATTTAAAGAGCATCCTTTCTTTTGATTTCTGCGTGATCCTTGCTCTTCTTCTAAAGTACTGCTAGCAGTAGCCAGGTTGGACTTCTTTTTGAAAAAGTGGAAATACCTGGGAGTAATTTTGTTTTGTTTTTATTGAAAAATTCTATGGCATTGTCTTAGATTTTTTTCTGGAGCTCATTCTCTGTACCACCACTCTTTCATCAAAGGAATAATTTCATGTACATGATTCTTGAAACAAGCTAATACACTTACTGCATTTGTGTTCTGGAGTAGGTCTTCAAATGAAATTCATGTGAATATTTTGCTCCTCCTTGCAACCTTGTCTTTGTGCATATAGAAGGAACCAGTCACTTAATTTCACTATCAGAAAAGAAGGTATTAGAACTTAACAACTTTTTTTTTTTTTTGTAGAAAAGATCTCCTGAGCTATTTATTTCATGTTAAGCTATTACAAAATTTATAATATGTGACCTGGATAGTTTGAATGATGCAGCAATGAAAATCACTGGCATTTTCTAATGCTTAATCAATATGATAAATGAAAGAACATCAAACTGAATTGTGAGTACAGCAATGAGAGAAAATATACAAAATTCTCCTCCAATGAACAATGAACAAGAGATAAGTGGAGGTTCTCAATGCTTCCCTCTGAAATAGACAGCAAATGGATTTCTTCAGAGTTCTATTCCTCATGCGTCTATACACTCCTACCTATTCCGTATTTTCATTAAGAGACTGGGTGGTGAATTCCTGAAATTTGGATTAGAAATATGCTGAAACACAGAACTGAACTTGACAAATTGGAGATACATCCTGAAAAATAATTGGATATTATTTAACAAAGAGAAGTAGAAGTTACTAAGGGATGGCCATCTATATAAATACATAGTTTGAAATAATTGGGTGGGAAAAACATCTGAGAGATGTATATAGTAGTTATCTTAATAAGCAGCAGAACATAAGCCAATGGAGTAACGCTTCTGCAATCAGACAACTAAATCTTGGTTTCTCATATATAAATGAAAAATAAATGTAATAATCTTTTTACACAGCACTAGTAAGGACAAAATGGAAGAACTTTGTGTCCAGCTTGAGGAAATATATTTCAAGAAAAGTGACAGGAAGTCCAGAGGAGAGTCACAAATATGAGAAGTTTTTAAAGCATTATTTAATACAGAATATTGAATGAAGACATAAAAGAGTTTAATCTGAAGGAGAGAAACTGAGATACAAAGGTAAAGCAAACAAAAGAAGTATTCACTTAAATAAAAATTTCAGGAAAGGGGAAGGAATTAACCTAATATCATATTCATGTGAATATGAAAAACAGCAATTGGCTTAAATTATAAAGAACAAGATATTAACAAAAACACATTAATTACAGCAGTAAGGTAAAGCCTGGGTCACACCTTTTGGGAAAGCTATGGTATTTCCAGTGCTGGAGGTGTTTAAGACTAGGCTGTGCAGATGTCTCTCAGACTCTACCTGCATGTAATAGGCCCTGCCCTGCAGAAGATGAATGGACACTGACTGAATAACCTCCTGAATTCCCTTCCAGCAACATTATGATCTAACCACCTATAATTCTCTCTGCATTTAAATCAGTGCCAAAGCATTTAATAACCTCCCTTCTTTTTTCCCCATTATGACCTCTTACAAGAAAAGCTAATAATAGCTTACTCTCCAGTTTAAAAGGTGATGAAACAATTGCAACCTCCTCTCACAAACCACTCCAGACAGAACTGATGAGCAGACTTCTGCATGCCTGTGCTCAGACTCCAATGTAAAATGTAAAGGGGTGTGTCTTTTGCTTGGCAGTGTTTTAAATTGTGTTGAGTGTTCAGCATTTAAGTAGTAAGATGACCCTTCACACTTCCTCTAACAGGATCAGTGTGCTAAGGGCACTTTGATGACTGAAGGACGTGATACAAGAAGGCACACACAACCCTCTCCCCCTCAAAAAAAAAAGAAAAAAAAAAGGCCTAAAACAACACAACAGCACAAAACAAAAAACCCCACCAGCCTCCCTTCTCTAAAAAAAACACCGAGAGACAGAAAAGATACGTGTGACTCACCAAATAAACAGAGAGGTAGCACTTCCCAGAGCTTTAACTGCAACTTCCTGATTGAACTCCACACTAGGAGTTTGGGTTCTACTAAGAATGAAAAACTCAACACTTCTTCTGCTTGCTATCTTGCTAATTCTGATATTAAGGAAATAGTCCATCAAGATCCTTGTGTGTGTGTCTGGGTGTATTTATATATGAACATAATTACAGATACCAAGTTTTACCTGAGAAAATAAAGACACAATTAAAGCAACTAAGTTTTCCTGCAATTAGTAGCCCAGAAAATGTGGAGAAGTTCTGAAGACTTTCCACCATAAAGGAGAACCCATACACACTATGACTCATCAGGGCAGTATTCCCCATTTTCCTGTTTACTTCACCATGATTTTGTGTGCTCTCCATTGGGAAAAGCCTCACAGCTAATGTGGGAAATACTGCAGCAGACATGTTTGTGGTTTGTGAGAAACATTTCCAGATCACCTATCTTGTCCATATGATTGGAAAATGAATGGTAGTTTGGTAGGAGATGGGCTACAAAGACAAAGTCTGAAATGTGGTTCTGTAACTTCAAACCACTGAATATTACTGCAAGTAGATATTTTTCATTTACCTAATACTTTTCCCCTATAGGTTAGTAACTACTTCACGAAAGAAGGACACTTCATCAATTTCAGTGGGTGATAAAGCAGAGAAGAGAAGTAAATAGACAGATAGATCAAAGAAGAAAAGTAAATAGCCAAAAGTCACCCTGTGGGCCCAAGTCTAAGCTAGAAAAAATACACAGCTCTCTGTGTCTCTCTGCTTTAGGTGTTGGACTATACTGAATGCAGTAGGCACTGCTTAATCACACAGGCATTTTAAAATTATCTGTTTAAACGAAGATCCTTTTTGAGTAACAAGAACCCTTAGTAAAAAAGAAAGTCCTATGGAACTCTGGTCACTACTGATACACTATACTTTCCAGTTAACATTACAGTAGGATTAATAAAGGTTTTCCGAAAACTGAAGGACTTAACTGATTATGAATTTCATTCACAATTCAGCTAGGAGTAATTAATATCCTGGGAATTCTTCCTACTCTCTTGGAATGCAAGCATTAAAAAGATGGCAATATTCCTACCCTGACTGTTCATACTTTTTGGCAGAAGAACAGAAACCACTTTCCTAACCTGCAAAGACAGGATGCTCAAGGTAGCTAAATAGAAAAGATACTTGAACTTAAACCAGATTAAATTACAAAAATGAAGGACAAAAGCAAAACTCTGTTGTGAAGAAGTTTGTTGCCAGCTAACTTATCCAAAAGGATTTGTCTTCATCTGAGATTCAGAAGAGGAAAGATGACCATGAACATTTTATTCTTGAAAAAAAACCTGAAAAATTAAGAGCTTTTTTTCAGAAGTATTATATTCAATTTTTTTTATCTGCTTCATAGATTGATGTGCAAAGACCAGATGCTGGTTTCATACCAACCCATAAGGCCATAGGGTAAATGGATAAACTGGCAAATTTCAAAACCAGATATTGAAACTCCTGGTTTTGGCAAATTTTATGTTCATATGAAAGCAATTTAATTCATTTAAAAGAAGTTCATATAACATAAGGCACAACTTGGTATAAAGTTATTAATATTGAGCTCACATTAAGGACCTACAGATCTTATTCTGCAGAATCTGGAAGCTGTTTGTATAGGAAGTCTGCCTCAAAAAGGATTTCATCATGCTTTTATAAGCTATTATGGTTCCCTACCTCCAGCTCACTAAATATTTTTTGTTAGCTTATTCATGACTGATACAAGGAAAAATTATATATAACTTATTTTTAGTAAATGTATTGTACCAATAAAGGGATTATTAAAAGCAATCTGTAGAAATCAAATCCTTTCCTCTTAATTAAGCCACAGTGGGAATAATAAGTCACTTTCTCTCTTGTACTCTCGTTTTTGAATTCCATAAACATCATTTTGAAAGCAGGAAATCAGGTATTTAGGTGGCCTTATGGATTTCAATTCCACAATATTTGATAAGGTGATTGGTCAGAGATTGGACTCAATGACTTCAGAGGTCTTTTCCAACCTAAATGATTCCATGATTTTATGAAGTGCAAAATGGTTTTTAGGGTTCTTTTTCTTTCTCTCCCCCCCCCGCCCCCCAACCCCCCGAATTATATTTTATCAGTTGTCAGGTTTAAATAAAGGTTTCAGAGGAATATTAGGTTCATCCTTACTTTCTCATTTTGTTTATAGGTAGGATTGGATTCAGATTCCGTCAGTTTAAGCAGACATAAATCATTCTTCACAATTCAACTTGGGAAAAAATCAGCAACTGTACAGTTTTAACTTCATAAGTTAATTTTTAAAAACTTTAACTTTTTAACTATCTTTCCATTTAGATAATCTCATTATTGGTTTAATCAATTCTCAAAACCAAAAAATGTTTCAGGCTAAAGAAAAAAACGTTGCTGTCTATTAATCATAAGACTTCATTATGAAAATAAGGGTTGCATTAAACATGAAAATAAACTTTTAGTCAAAATTTTTATTTTTCTAAACAACTTAAAGATTACCATTTGAATTACTGTGAAATATTACAAGTGTGAAAACTCACTTGTATTTCACAGGGAAGAACAAAGAGGAGCAATGTTGTTTATTGTCATGCATTTCACTTGAAACAAAATGCAAAAGCCACCAAAGGGATGTACTTCCTGCTGCCACAATTTACTTTAAACAAAAAAATAATTATAGTTATTGAAACCAGAGAGAGGAAATTTCTGAAGAAATTGTTTGATCAGTACATCCATTATGCTAATCAGCCATTCCTGTTTGCATCATTATAGTTTAGCTTTTATAGCTATAAATAGGAGAAACTGCTGGAACCAAACAGAAAGGTATACAACTGTATTATTATAGCAACTAATTTATAAAATTTAGTTCATGAATAAAACATCAAATAAATATTTTCATAATTAGTTTTTCTTTTCATGAATAATGAAAAACAATCACAAGCACATTTGCCTGTTTTTCTATTTCAAGGTGTATTACTGAAGTCCTAAATTGAATGTTGGAATCTCTTCAGAGAAAATAGGTAAGAATGTTTCATCTTCATCACTTTTTCAATAAGCACATTAACAAGTGTTGAATTAGGAGAATAACACCAAAACAGTATCTTTGACTCTTTCAATTTACTTTCAGTCATGCTCAGCATACTTTTGTATTCATCCCCCATTCACTTAACGAAGATTCATTTTTCACCAGAACTATTATCAGGAAAAAAAAAAAAATACAAAAGACAAAGACAAAGACAGATTCTCATCTGTTCTGTGCTCTTTTACACCTCTTAAGCAGTTTACTAGTGAGAAAATAGCAGCAATTGGCTAAATGTAACTCCTTCTAATGCCTCTACTAAACTACAGTGCAGTGCATTACAGGAGAGGAAAACAGGCATCCAATGGCTGCTCTCCTCTCACTATTTTTTAGTGGTATTTTATCTATCGCAAACTGAAGCTACCAGGCACAGCTTAGAGTGGCTCGGAGGCTATTCATATTTATTGTGGGTATGGAGTGATTGCAATCATTCACATGAAGCAGAGACTTGCCTCTGGATCCCAAATGCTCCAGCCTCTTAGTCGGAAAAAAAAAAAAATGGGCTTAAGTTCATGTTTCACTCTTCACTTTCATTTCATTCACATTAGCGGTAGAATATATGTTCACAGTAAAACCAAAGACAAGGTTTCCTCCAAAGATGATATCTACTGAAGTCACTAAATAAGCCAGGCAAGAATGTGAGCATGCATTTTGCAGCTCAGACCAAGCAGAAGCATGTTGTTGTTTTATGTCAACAGTTAGTGCAGGTGGTGGACACTGTTCTCAGTCTTGGAGACTCAGGTATGGAACCAGTTTGCAAAGGCTGTTGCACAAGTTAAAGCTAGTCCTCTTTAAAAATAAAACGAAAATAATAATAATAATAAAATAACAAAAAGCTGTAGAACTGTCTTCCCTTTCTTAAGAAGTATTTTTTTTTTGTTTTGCATTAGAAAAGTTTTCTGACTCATGAGCATTTTGGTACAGCATTGCTAATGCCTTTACAAAATGCAAGACAAAACAAACTGGAGAGAATAAGAGAAATAAAAAACACCTATATTTGACAACCATGCGTAGCACAGGACACTTTTTCTTTTCAAAAGCCCTTACCAGAGTCCTAACACAAAGGCATTTGATGACTCAGTCATGGTTTGCAGCTCTTTGCAACTGACTCTGTGCATGCTCACACAATTACACACATGAATGTGATAAAATACAATTTAATCTAAAATCATCACTCAGTCATTAAATCTTTCAGTAGTTTAATATATTCAGGAATGATGCTGTGGGCTAAACTGGTGTAGCCAAGTCTAAAAGCATTAAAACTATTATAAAATTCCACGGGTTTTTTTTTTCCTTTAAACTACCATCCCTTCTTGAGAGACTCAGAGAGCTTGTGATTGTTTTGTACGTGTCCAAAGTCTAATTCCGACCAATCCTAATTACTTCATGCAGATCAGGTTCTCAGTATAAAATACTGTTCATAGTCAAGTCATAAAAGAAACTTTTGTGAGAATAAGTGTTGTTAGTAAAGGTAATTGAGTCCTCTGTGGATAGGTGGCAAATGGAAAATCATAAGAGCGGTTTTATTTTAGAATAAATACTTGATGTATAAATGAGAGGAATACCATCCTTATTCTAAAAGATTATTTAGCACTTAAAATACGATCATTAATTTGTAAGGAAACATATCCTCTCTTTTCCCCTTGAGTCTTGAATTCTTTGCTGTAACTGCCAAAGCAGGTCATGGGATATGTTCTGCACAGAGACATAAAAACTGAAAATGTGTTCTACCTTTAATTAACATTAAATATCTCTGTCTTATTGTGGTTGGAGTTCTGTATCCCCTTTTTTCTTTTCTTACAGTCTTCAGCATTTAACTTTAAAATAATTGAGGGAATGGATACCTGTTTCTGATAGTTTAGAAAAATAAAACATCAGGAGGGTGGTAAATCAGGATTTAAAAAACCCCAACCTTATACTCTCAGAATTCAGTGTTTAACTGTTTTTAAACTGCTGTAAATTTTTAATTCATTCCAGAATTTGAATGATTGATTTTAGAATTATAAAACTTACAAAAGCTGTATGTGGTGCAAATAATCTGGGGCACAACAGGAGAAAATATGAAATGGTAATGTTTCAAACGAGAATCAACACATTCACTTATTCCAGAAAATCTAACTATTGCCTACTGAAACATTTGCTGATAATTTAGAAGTTGGTTTACTTTAATTCATCATGTGAGTTTTAACAGAAAATGTGACAAAAAGTGAAAATAACTGTTAATTTAAATTATATTATTACATGAAAGTCATTAAAACAGGGAGTTTTGCTAGTGCACACGTGTATAAACTGCTACATTTCAGATGTTACTGATTTTATAACCTTTCCTGTGAAATTTAAAGAAGCTGATTCCACTTCTCCAGAAAACAGAGAAAAGCAGTCCACAAGCATACTGAAACTACATTTAACTACTTTGCAAGCTGATTAGTGTTATAATATCATTCCCTGAATTATTGTTATTTTGCAATGTAGTGCATGAATCTGTATGCTCTCACAATGATTTGTTTTGTTCCAAAACACATTATTTTCAGGAATTGTTCATAAGGTCAAGACTTCCAAAATCCTCCTAAATATTAAATTTTAATTCTTTTTCTGAGCAGAAATAATGATTCTATAGGATAGGAAATGTGTTAATCTGCCTTACAACAATCCTGCCATACAAAAAAAAAATCTTCCAAACCCAAATTCTTTTACTATAAAAGGCTTTAATCTAAATTCCTTGTTTTCTCTCTTTCCAATTATATTCCTCACCAACTTGCTTTAAACATGAATAATGCAATAATGTAAAAACATACCCCCTGGTCAGAAACTTACATCATTTCCAGCATAGACAGTTACAGGCAATTATAATACCAAGGTAATTACATACAGAATCATGTGAACTCTGACAACTCGCTGAATGGTTTTCTCCTGTAGGTTACAGATTAAGCAAATCAAAGTGTTTATTAGAACAAAAAGTTTTGTTTGGTAGCTGAATCCACCTTCCTCGGTCTATGCACACTCCTCCTAAAATCCAGAAATACTGAGGGATTTTACAAAAGCGGTTTGTATAAGCGCCCTAACAACTCCCAAGCACAAGAGCGTGGTGGGAAAACTAAGACAATCACAAATCCAGAACCTCCATACAGTCCAGAGACACATTCTTCTTTCTCAGTCACACAGCTGAAAGCATTTTCCAATTAAACTGATCAGGGCAGCTGCCAAGATAAAATACGGCTTTGGAATCCTGAAACTTATTTATGTCCGGTTTTCAAAAAGTTTCTCATTTTAGACTCCCGTGTCATTTTAGTAAAGATTCTCACCAAGAGCCATTGGTCACTTTTCAGCACAAAAAAGTGAATGGTGTTCTCGCTTGAAAACAAAAAAAAATTATAAAATACTGTAAAAATAGTGAAAATTCACTGTTCAATATACCATCTCTTCTTACAAATTATATTTGAAAAAGTATGTTTATAACAAAAAGAAAAGTGCAAAACACATCAGGGTTCCATACAGAGGTGTATTTACTATGGTGATGACAATGAATAAGCAAATAACTACAGTTTTTTGCAAATATTTAGCACTTCCAAATCAAAATTACAAGGTAGAGTCCATCTGTGTTCTGCATCTGCTGCCGAATTCAGCTAAATTAGAAATCAAGATGTAAAATTATCTAATTGACAGAGAAGACTGATAAAAAGGTAGAAAAAGAGTAGAAAAAAAGACACTAACAAGCAGACATGGAAACTGTCAGGTTTTCTACATTTAATCTTGCATTTCATTAACAACATTTTATTAATATTTTGATATTTCCTATCACCTCTTATGACCCATGCACTTGTAGATCACCCTCATTTGTAGGCATGCATAATCCCGTCTGAATTTATACGGTTAATAGTTTCCTTGCATATAGCTTCAAATCTTGAAAATCACTTTGGTATTTAGTCAGTCATTTCACTGTATGTGGCAAATGACCAGTGATTACAGCTACTCTCAGTGGGGATGTAACAGGCAGTGATAATGAGAAATTTTGTGCAAGTTACGACTTAGAATAACTTTCATCTACTGATATTGGATTTAAAAAAAACAACAAACAACCCATAAGCAGAACCCTGAACAAGTGGCACCACTGGATCTTATTTATGCTTCTACAGACATAAGAAACCAATATTGCAGTTTTTAGACAGGGAAACTGACATGTACAGGTAGAAAAGCCCCTCCTGGTATGTGGTAGCATCATTGAAAATGCAGGCAAGCCAGTGGAACGTGGCAACGCAGAACAGCTGGGCTCGAACAGTGTTCAGCTGATTAGATTCTACATAAAGCACAGGCCGTAGAAATGCGTTCCTAAGTTGAATTCAAATATTTAACTTCAACAGTGACCAATGAAGTGCCTTAATCCTGGGAACGTTTTGTTCATTACAATTAAGTAAAAAGCAGCTTTTATGAATATACTTGTCTATACAAGTGAATTCTTGCACAAAACTGTGGTTTAATAAACTAGCAAGATTTTGACGTGGTTTTTTTCATGATTGATGAGACATTCTAAGCTACTTTTGTATTTAATCTATCAACTTTTGTTTAAACTTTATGAAGATGTATTATATGCACATCTCAAAACAAAATTAAGTTGGAGAAATACTCTAACATATTTCAAAATTTCACACTTAATCAGGCTTTTTTGAGAAATTATAGCCCTTTTTAAGTCTAAGAGGGTAAAAGAGATTTTTCAGTAACTGCCATATTAACAGACAAGAAGTCAGACCAACTGACTGAGAAAGACCTGATTTCTTATGGAAACAAGTATAAAAATCACGGGATTTTGACTTCCAATTTCAAATTCTTTTCTCTGGATAGAAATCACTGAAGGCATTAAAGATACTGAAAGAAAATAGGATTCTTCAACACAGTTTTCAACAAATTGCTACATCAACTGCCTGTAGATCAGATGTCAAATGTGTTATTCCTTTTCAATCCATGCTGATAATTAGTTTACTACTTTACTGGTTTCTTTTTCATCCTTATTAGCAAACAGAGTTGTCTGAGTGGCCTTCACATACAGACAAGTTAACACTTCCTAAGTTATCTTTTAAACATCTCTATGTACAGCCCCTACTCATTAGCATAGGTTTGTCTGTTTCTATTCATGTAAATAAAACTATCTAGTTTTCTAGATCAGTCCCAAAAGCATTGCCTTTACTTCAGTTTCCCGCTGATCAAAGAATACATGATGAGTGGGATAAGCAGAGACCTTGAAAATACAATATTTACTGAGCTCTTATTTGTCTACAAAAAAAATTTAAATGTTCAGCATGAAAGGTAAGGCCACTGGAGATTTGCCTACACAGCGCTGAATAAATACAAGGCATGTTTGGGTTTGCTCCCTTGTGCCTTAAACTCTTTCCTCCCACCCCCTAAAGTAGCTCCCTACAGCAAATTGGCTCCATTAGTGTGTTTCTCTCTCTTTTGACTTACATGGCAACACTCCAATATTTACTTGGTCATTCTCCAGTGAAGTACAACATCTTTTGGTACTAAAGACTCTGAAGATTATTAATTGATTTCAAACAACACTACCACACATACACTGAGTTCGCAAGGATCTTCCAAGACAGTTTGAAACTTAGTGGGGGAGCCTTGGTTTGTTCAAGGCTGCACTGAAGAATAAAGTTCATTATGTCACAATCTATTTGAACTTCAATTAAACTTGAATCTGTGGATATCCTTGGTTTGGGACTAGTACGCAGCAGAACAATTGCTGTCTTTTCCCATCAGGAGGGAAGTAGTCATTGCAGTAACTCGTTTGTGCTGGTGACTTCTTAAAATTTCAATATGAATATGAATCTAATTAGGGGCCTAACACAGATATTCTCCTGTGTTAACATACATACACATTGCTCTGACATTGTTATATTTAAAAAAAGTTAAAATGAGTGATGCAAGAACTTCAGAAGCCTTGGGGTTTGGAAAAGCTTCAAAAACCAGCAAAGACATACACAGTTAAAGAAAGAAACAAAGAGAATCCCACAATATCCTATGATCTTCCCTCCCATCCCAGATGCTTACCACCAGAGAGCTTCTTATCTCTATCATCCTCCACATGGGGACGATCCAAAGCTGTTTCTTTGTAGAATGAAAGAAGTTGCAACACAGATGCTTTTTGTGCTGCTCTTGTCTGCCTAACCTCTCCTCTTTCTCTCAAGTTCCTGCTCCTTGCTGTATAGCAGTTTTGTATTGACCTACTGGCAAATTTGATAATAACAGACTGTTCTTTAAGAACATTTATCCTTCTCATTGTAACATAAAGTGGAATGTTGTACAGCATCTTCTAGCTCCATTAATTTCATCCGAAATTACTGTTTCAGTATTTGTCAGTCTCTGTCAGTTTGATGCTCCATTTTGCTGAACAGACAAAAGATGGCTACCAAATGTCAAATCTCTCTACTCAGGTTTGAGAGACATGAAGTAAAAAGAGAGAAACAGAGCAGAGGTTTAAGTTGAATTTTAATTTTAAGACATATTAAAATTCAACAGCAAGAGCTTTTTTGGTTTTTGGGGTTTTTTTTTGTTTGTTTGTTTGTTTGCTTGGTTTTTTTGGTTTTTTTTTTGTTTGGTTTGGTTTTTTTTGTTTTTTTGTTTTTGTGCCTGTGTGTCTGTACATGTGTGCAAAAGTTAAAGCAGATTCTTAGATACTGTGTTGCAAACAAACCTCCTGTACCCAGGAGTTCTCATATATAAATGATATATTTTATATATATATATATATACAGATCCACTCTGTTTGGCTGTTGTGTGGCATGTTCTGTCAAATATCTTTGTTTGGGTGTAGAAACACAGAAAAATGTCCACGCAAACTCTTCCACAGGAGAGAGTGAGATTATGTATATAGCTGTAACCAAAGTTAGTCACTTTTCGAAATTGTAATTGTATATAAGAGGGCTGTTGCACTGAGTATATCATTAAAAACAGACTAAAATAGTAGTAGAACAGCTACCATGAAAAATTCATGTTGCAAAATTAACCTATCCTTTTTAACAATATGTAATCATGCATAAGAGAAGGTTTCTTTTAGGAAAGTAGAATGACTCAATGTTAAATTATATGATGGCTGAAAGCATTTAGGACTGTTCAGAATCTAAAACATTAAAACAAGGTCTGAAAAAAACCTAACTCTGGAACTCTATAAAAATAGAGTTATATATATTTTTGCTTACTGAGAATGCTTACATGGGAAGGTTTTATTCTTCTCTCAGTAGCAGAAAATAAGAAAAGATATTCTCAGCTTTTGAATTTCAGCTTGAAAATTCCAGTATGAGAAAATCATGGGAAAATATCCCAAAGGACATGGTTAGTGTATTAGCTTTGCTTTAAGCAGCCTGCCCAGTGTTTTCCTTACTTTGATGGTTAACTAAACACTAGAGATTTATTGTTGGCTATTTTAAGAGTCCTTCAGTCTTTGAGAGCTGCAGAATCAATTGATTTCGCAAGAGTAATAGCATATCAGTACCAAAAAAAGAGAATGACATAAAGCAATTGTCACTGTTGTACAAAAATGATAAGAAAAAAATTGTGTATGCTTTTTCTTCTTAAATCAAGGGAAGGATGGAAGGAAGGAAGGAAGGAAGGAAGGAAGGAAGGAGAAAAAACTAAAAACAGCAATAGAGAGAAGTCCGTATTGTACACACACCTAAATATAACAAGCATGAGAATTGCTGAATTTATTTTCCCTGAGAGGGTGATAATTTCTGTCACGCTGTACAAATTAATAGCTTTTTTCAAGAATATAAGAACCGAAGTCTGGCACAAATACAGTATGCACAAAAAATATTAATGAACAGATAGTTAACTACTTCTATGACTTTTAGAAAATATTTTTAATTACTGTTTGTACGTGATAAAAATGGTATGATCTACCAAGAAAAGTAATCAACTTATCAGGGAAGTGAATCTCTGTTAGAGAGCATGTTGACTTCACAGAACAAGGAACTTGCAGATTTCTCAACACCAACTATTCCGTTTCTCAATGCAGCCATGATTTCCAGAAAAATACAAATTCTCCTCTCTCAGAGATGTAGCCAAAGTATATTGGAAGATTTTCAGTTGACTTCAATAATTATTGGATGAAAACTAATGCTCAGGTACTGACAAGGCCCCAGACAAGTTCTGTTATATGTTTGCAGTCTTGGCCAGAGCTTGCCCTGGATCCACTGACTACAATCAGAATGAATCTGCTAGCAAACAAAATAATTTTGTTTAGAGCAGAAAAAGACCATAGTAATAAAAATGCCAGAAATATAAAAAAACTGGATGTCACCAATCATGAATTTAAAGAAGATCCTTTGTTCCTTTTAAGTGGATAATTTCCTGACTATTAGATGAATAAAATTATCATAAATAATTTATGTTACTTTTTTTGGCCTGCTCAAAAATTCTGAAATTCTGAAAAACTTAACTACTGAGTATTTTCTCTTTAAAAAAATCTTAATTCGTGTCTTGTTTACAAGTCCATTATGAGACTTCAACTTTCAGAATTAAATTAATTTTGAACGGAAGGCAAAAATTTCATGTGACACCTTGTTTCAATAGTTTATCCCATCCAATAGAGTATCATCTGTGTTCTGATTTATTTATATATAGTGAATTCATCTTTCTAAGAAGTGAATGAAGCCATAGAGTAATATACTACTTTCAAGTTATTTCTCATCTCCATAAGTATAAATTTCAAAAATAATGAGAAAAGTCATATGCCTAAGTATTTTACTGAGTCTGGGAAATGTATTTTATATACAAAAGCTTTTAAAATGAAATAATTTTTTTTCCACACATATTCTGAAATAGTCATGCTAGTATTTTTCTATTTTTATACATGTTTCTTCTAGAAAAGTATGTTGCTGGGGTATTCTTGGAAACAGGATATAAAAAGAATGTGATCACAGCTAGAGTACTTTAAAAAAATGTATGGATATACTCAGGGTATTTTTACAGTATTTATCCTGCTCTATAAATCACCAAGCAGTGTGAATTTAGTGGAAAGACTTTCTTTCTTAGGTAAATAACCATATTGTTTTCTCCTGGATTGCAGAAAAATTTTGGTTCCATAGAGAGCAACACAAACTGTTACCGGCACCTCCTCTTTAATTTTTAAAACAAAGCATCATCTCCTTTTCTTCTTGAAGACAAAAAAAAAAGACAGTAAGTATCTCACAGTAAAAATTAATACCAAGTTTGACAACTGTTATGTGCTCAAATTAACAAAGATAATTTCTGTGATACTGTGCTGTTCATTTTTGCAGAAGTATTTTATTTGTGCGGTCTTTCATGGCTGTGGGAAATACGAAACAAAGCTATAAAAAAAGAAGAAGAGGAGGAATCTTCTGAGGATATTTAACCACAAACATATTATACTGTCCTACAAAAAAAGAATAGTGATGCAGTGCATCTTGAATGGATCTACTCTTTGAAACATGAACGTAAGTAATGAAACATATTCCAATCTTTTATATTTATATATGGATATATAGTCACAAACAATGAATTCTCCAGTATGGTTCACAGAGATGAATTTCCAGAAAAGAGACTTACCAACCAGCCCGAGGAAAAAGAAAAATCAGTTTGCTCTTAAATCAAAACTTCTTAATGAGAAAAACAATCTGCACAATGAAAACAACCTTGCAATACCTTTGACCAAAATCCAAGTCTTAAAGGGATTCTTAGTCAAAAATAAAATTATTTTCTCAGTCTATTCATTTTTAGATGTGATTAGACAAGGGAAGTTGGGCACACTATGGAAAACCTTCTGTCTTCACATTATCAGACTCTGAAGAATAAAAATATCTGACAGGATTCCGTGACTGTGTGTGTGTTCGTAGTCATTAGACTTACCTTGACTTTGTGACATTTAGATGGCAAGAAAGTTGTTTGCAAGAATGTCTGAGAAGTAGATCCCTTATATTAGAGCCTGTATTTTTTGCTGCTTCCTCTCTGTGCACTAAAAGGTGCTCAGTTTGGAGAAATTTTTTTGAGATCTCAGTGTGCATATGAAAATCTAATCCGGGTACAAATAGAGTGTGTGGCTGTGTGTATAGTTACATCCACACATGTGTTAGTTCACGTATTACTGACAACCAAAGTAGAAAGCTTTCCGTGTTTCAGACAGCTCCTTTGTTAAGGGTCTTTGCTTTCTTCATCTTTTGAGGCCTTTCCTGTATTTGATACTCACCACTGCCAAATCCTTAGCTAGAATTTCTGTTCAGAATAAACTCCTCCATCTGGCACTAGACTCCAGTAAAAGCTGTGATTGATTCCCTGACACTAATGGCTTTAATTATTCCAAAACTCAAGTCTGGAGAGGATAACTTGTGGACAGTTCTATATGGTCAAACACCTTACTTGAGCATGAGCCATCAAAAGCTATATCCTAGATGATGCCTATTTATTTAGAATTAGGAGAGACTTAATTAAAATTAAGAGCTTCAGCTCACAAATGTTAGATGCCATACTTATTTCCAGGGCCCTGACAATAAAAGTTTCTATAAGTGGAGGAAGCTACAGCCAGAGCCAGGCACATGCTGCACTCACAGAGTACAATAGAAGAATGGTCACACTTACGCGCTTGAGGTTTTTCTAGGCCAACCACAATGCTTTCCTGGAAACTGGTGAACCAAAGAGTTTATTTTCCCCTTTTTCTTTTTTTCCAGTTTCCCATCTACTTGCAGCTATTGTAAAAAGCCCTAAAAATTTAAAAATATTAATGCAACACAATTCTGTCAAGTTTTCGTGGCTTTTTTCCTTTCATGTTGTTTAATTTGTTTCAGACTTTAAGAATATTAATGAGGATTATTTCAGATATTTCATTTTACATTAAGAATTATTCACAATATGGATAGCCTTTACTATTAGCATTACTCATAGCTTCTTAATAACTGGAGTTACTGCTTGCCTTGAAACTCCATCCATCCCCTGCTTGGCTTGGCTTGGAATGCAATTAAGTGTATTTCAGGCATCACGACACTGCTTCCAGATTGAATTGTTACATCAATCATCATACAGCAGGACCAGTTACTGCTGCAAATTCAGGATGTAGAGCTATTAGTGACATAAATGGGAGCAGAGTGGAACTGAGCTTCATTAATTAGAAAGGAGAAGAGCAGAAATATTTAATGAATTTTTATCCAAATCAAGAGATCTCAAAATGACACAAAAATTGTCAATCATGTCACTCTTTCTAAAAATACAATATTACTTATTTGTTATTAAAATATTTGAAATAACAGATATATTAGAAAAGGTGTTTGATTTGCAAAATAAAAGAGAATGTTTTATTTTAGATGGAAAAAAAAGAATTTGTGTGGCCTTCATCTTCACCAAGAAAATAAAAAATTAGTCTTTTATTGACACAAATAAGCCTTCTGGTACTTTTGGTTTTTTTCGTTTCAGCCAGAGAATCACAGAAAAAATAATCAGTTTGTCACATAGCTCCACACAGAAGACTCCCTACTGCTGTTTGTAAGTCTTTCAAAATCTTAGTTCTTACCCACTTTTGTAAAACATTTTGGGCTCCTCAGCTCAAAGGCATTGCATAATTGCAAAGCATTACTGTGTTTATGCTGTTACCCTCAGGATATAAAACATAAAAATTTTTGTGGCCTATGATTTCACTCTATATACTGGCCTGCCTTAGCTATTTCTAATGTTGTTTGCAGCTGTAGGAACTGGAGCACAGTTGTATTTCTTGAAAGAAGAAAACTGCTAAATATTTTACTTTGAGGGACCTTTCTCATTTTGAGACAGCCATTTTCCTTTACAGTCTTCTGGAGGCTTGTATATTGGAGCTTCTGAACAATTGGCTCAAGTTATGCTCCATAAATATTCAACAAATTTGCCCCTCCAGTAAAACCACGTTGATGATCTGCTTTCATGAGTTGTTAATCACATTCCACCCCTGCTGTGAGGGCTTGAATCAACCATTCAGTAGAGATACAGTTAGTTTACAGATCTGGGGGTGGAGGCTGGTGAGCAGAAGGGTCAACAAGGGGCATTTATCCAGTGAAATAGCCAACATGGATTGCATTATTCTGCAAAGTAAGGAGAAAGCCCCATGAGCTTTGCAATCTGTCTTTCAGTGAAGACAGGCGCTAATGATCCAAACTCCAAAGATTACCTTTGCTTTGTCCCTTCAGTAAAGAGTGTGTGCATAGAAAGCAAAAGGCTTTAGTTTATTTACAAAATGTAAAAGCTTTTTTCCATATTTTAAGTGAAGAAGTGACACTCACTTGTTTCTCTGGGATCTGACATTGTTTTCACATAGCTCTTCTGTTTTAGTTAGTGGCTAAAGAGATAAAAAATGAAAATTAATATCGTGGGCAGGAAAGGGCTGATGAAGCATACTAAATGTATGAAGTTGGGTCAGTCAGCACACTGAAGAATAACTTCTACTCGAGTGGGTTTACATGTGTATTGTCAATCAGCATCAGGTTTAGGTTCAAGCAAACGCTGTGCGGGGGGACCACAAAGTCCTTCATTCCAGCCTGCCAAGGTTTCTCATCCTCTTTCGTGAAAACCTTTTCTCACATTTCTGAAAAGAAATATTGCTCTCCATTTTCTGTAATTCACAAGTTCCTCTAATCTGAGGAATTGCTATACTAAGGAATACCTCTGCTGAGGAATTATCTGATAGATTATCTACCATTATCTGTTTCAGTCTTCATAGAGAGCATTAGTGGGTCGCTTTTAATTTCATCTCTGGCTAGTAGGAGCAGAGCAAATAAAGTATTAATTTCCTTCCTTTTTGGGGGGGGGCGGTTTCCTCCTCATCAGGTGTACTGAAAAAAAATATGTTTCTCTGGTCTATGTGAAAAAATAATCCTACTATTCTTCCAAGCACACTGCTGCAGCCAGGCTACAGTACTAGTCTCCAAACACTATGATGCTATCTAGTGTTTGGATAAAGGATCTGTCAAATATAGTCAGCCATTTGTCAAGTAGTATTGCAAAGAATTCTGTCACCCATTTCTTTCAGGCACAAGACAGGGACTCATGTAACTCTAGATCAGGGTGCGAATACTTGGTGCTTTTCACTGTATGTTGTGACTTGTAATGGAATTACCAGTCGTTTCACCCGCTTTTGTTGTGTTGCCTAACTAACAAAAGTGATCCTCGTGATCGACTGTTGTATGTATACTGAGACCCTGAGAGAGACAGACGCTCCTTGTAGAAGTGTATTCCTACATAGGAAGGTAGCAAGTAGGGCTTAATACTGTCTCTGACCACGACCTTGCTTTCCCCTTAAACTTTCATCAAGGGTCAACCCAAAACCAAAACTCTATTGTGATTCAGTGAGACTCATGAATGACTGAGCTTATCTGAGACTTAGCAGTCACTACAAGCTGTACAAAAATATTTGTGTCTACTTAAGTAGGACTATGAGAAATGAGTGTCAGCCATTCAGCCAGTGAAACAAGCACCTAGATTGGTTTAGATAAATGCACTCAAACCAATTGATTGATTTTTGAAAAATAATATTAGGTGGTTTTTTCTAACTGAATTTTCTGCTAAAAGAAGTAACTATTTACCTAAAAAGGATGGGGGAGGGGTATTTTAAAAGTATTTACTGAATATTTTTCTGCACAATGGCAGAAGCTTTGTTTCTACCCTGTGATAGAAGAAAACACTACTAAATAGAAACCTTTAGATATTACAATCATAATTCATCAATTTTTCAGAAGTATTTTGCAAGGTCTGCTTAAAAAAATTATTCCAAAACAGTATTTTAAAGTTATTGGATCCAGCAAAGAATTTTGGAAAAGTGCTACAAAAGAAATAAAAGAAATACAAATAAAGTAAAAACAAAGCACAAACATGGACAGTTTGCAATTTTCCAATATTCACTGATACAATGTTTTACAAACCATTCATTCCAAACCTACATTTATTCAAAAGCTTAATCAATTTGAAGTATTTTTCTCTGACAATGTTTTAAGAAAATTAATTTCTTTCTTTATGCTGAACCCAATTTAAAAAAATCATAGTTCCTACCCAGTTAATTCACTGACAGCAAAAATTCTCACTTTCAATAATGTGATCCCTTTCTGATTTCACAGCAGTTCTTGTTGCCTTACAGAATCCACTGTCACCCCTGCCAAATGCAGCCAGTAGTAACAGAGCAGGCTATAATTTCTGTATTCAGACAGAAATCCACTTTTTTATTTAGGATTTAAGGGTTGGTTTGTTGTAGCTAGCCAAGTTTGTGGGGCTTCTTTGTTTCCTTCTCCTATCTGAAGCACTAGGCTAGGCACCCAAATGGAATGCTCCTTTGCCTGCCTGAGAACCTGGGCTGCATTTTCACTGCCCTGGGCTCCTACAGAAGCAATGCATTCAGTAAAATACCCCTGTGTCCACTGTCCTTTGCTGCATTCCATAAACTTCCTCCTCTGCAGCTTCAAAGGCAAGTCACATTCTCCCAGCAAGGTTCAGACTTGTGTTGAACACAGCAAAGCAAAAGATATGATCCCAAAGATATGGGGAAAAAAAGATATGATCTCAAAGATATGGAACAAAGGTTATGACCCTAAAAGTCCCAGCACCTTGTAGGGCCAAGCTCACTCACATCAGGAGAGCGTAACTTAAGAGTAGCTTCCAGTACTTGCTTTCTTCCTGGGGGCTAACCAATGTGTTGAGCCTCCTGGTTCATTCCGCAGCAAATTCACACCTATGAATATTTCTTTCAAATCACTGAACTTGAGTAACTTTGTAACATGAGAGTCAGCAGGTCTGGTGCATTAGTTTAAAACACCCAGCCTGGGCAAATAGCAATGAAAAACAGATGTGTAGAAAGAGGAAAAGGTGCTCACTGCAGGTTTTGTGTAGTTTGTCAGATAATATGAGTTACATTTTTTGAGTGTGAATGGGTCTATCTGCTCCTGCAAGGGCTTGCTATTCATGAAATTAGTGGTCTGTAAAGAGCTTCAGCTGTGAGCACACCTGAATCAGATTTGGTCCTGAGCTGCTCTTTTGTCTTGCATCAAATAGGAGTAAGTACTAGCCTAAACCAAACTTCGTTCTAAGATTTCAGCTTGGTGTGCTATTGCCTTCCACTAAATGAAACAAAGCAGAAAATGAAGTGCCCCAGCACTTCTCAGGATGCAAGTGTTCGCTGCCTTTTTCTGATTGCATGAGACAGGTGCTTATACCTGTTGCTCAGCCTGCCATTTAATCCACTTTTATTTGGAAGGTTTCTGCTGGGGTTATACCTTGGCCTAGTATGCAGGCGGGGATGTTTGTAAAATCTTGCTGGAAAAAAGCTACTATAGTACAGTATAAAAGCTCTGCTGTTAAAATGATGGTACTATACTTCCTGGCAAGATAGTGATTGTATTATAAAATCTGCATAATGATTTTTCAGCCTGCATTAAGAATGCAGAATGTGACAACATTATAAGAAGTGAGAAAAACTGGAATTTTCATTATAGCTTGCAACATTCTTTTCAAGTCCTAACTTAGCTACTGGAAGTGTTTGCAAATTGCACTGCCTTTAAATGCTGCTATTTAAATCAATAACTTTAATGTTGCCAACTTCCACACAAAGTGAATAGCATGCAACTAAAACAAGTAAGACCATTTTTATAGCTTAAAAAGAGGTATAAGCTTGGGTTCAGGTTTACCACTTGAAACGCTAAAAAGAATACCAACTATATTCAGAAACTAAGTACAAAAAAGGACAGGATTTCTGAAAAAAAGCTTTTCCTTCTTGTGTTATGTTTGCTATGTACTATATACAGATGGCAATGCTTTCAAGAAAACTCATGTCTTGTTTGATATCCACTACATTTGTGTTTGTAGAGGGATTTTTGTGTATATTATCAACCTACTTTGTATGTAAGAGAAGCCCTTTTGAACTCAATTCTACCTAATAATATCTCTCAAGAGATTTTAATTGAGGAATGATTGTGCTTTGTATACATACAGATGATATCTTCTAATAGCTATTTGAATTAAATAAAATTGACATTTAATTTCTAAAATCCCCCATTTATTTACAGGTGGAATAGTTTTTGTTTCTTGCACTGAAAAAGGCTGTTCTTTTATCTGTTTATAGCCACTAAAGATGTCAGTGTGGTGTAAACTGCACTGTGCTGGAGCTTCACTGAGCATCTTTTTCTCTATTTTTATTTCTGTCAGCTACAATATGAGGCTGTGAGTCTTTTTCAGCTCTGAAAAGTATACAAGATTTCGTTCAACACTCATTCATTCTGACTGAACTTTTTTTGGTTTTGGATAATTAGATTACTGCAATGCAGTAATATTGTATGTCTAAGGAGTGACTTATTTTTCTAAACTGTATTTTTTTAACATATTTGTGAAATATTTCTGAGACTTCTGCAGTTGCATTGAAAAAAAAGCTATCACACTCCTTGCAGTTTGTCTTGTCTGGACCTCTAAAAATCCTTGCCCCTTTTTACAGCATGTAGAACTCTTTCAATTGTGTAGAACACAGTTCATATTGGAAGTAGAAGCAATTACAAAGAAATATTTCTATCTGTTGACTATCGTTGTTGAAGTTCTTGACATCATAGAAAGGGGTTATAGATATTAGCAATGAAAAGAGATATTTTTTTCTTCTTGCTTGTTTCTATGCAGCCACTTTTAGTGGCTCTTAAAATATTCATGATTCCCACGAAAAATGCAAACTGTAAGAGGGGTGGTTTTCTGATTGCTTAATCACATGAACTAGCTTTTATCAATTCTTCAAGCAAGACGTCATTATAATTAAAATAGAAGCCCTTGGTTTTTTTTAGGATTTTAGGTCTTCTTGTAGATTACCATTTGAAAACTACCATTCTCAAAGGCCAATTAAAATTGCACTATTACTGCATTTCACAGCTAAGATAATACCACAGCTAATGTAAAACTGCTTCTTAAGACCTCAAAAGGTCCCTTTAAAGCAAAGACTCAGCGCCTAAACATGTTTCCTTGGAAAAAAACTTCTGCCTTCTGGCAAAGAAATGTATATCTGTAGCAGTAATGAAGGAATTGCATACATTACATACCAGGTAGCGAGTTACTTTGAATTACTTTATGAATACTTTCTTCTTTTAATTTCATTTAAAGTTACATACAACTTAATTTTATGCACAAATCTTGATTTTTTTTTTTTTTTGTCTAAAACTAAAATCATACTGCAGGTTTACCAAAAGGAGAGATTTCTTTTTTGTTAAAAAAATTATAGAACAGCCTTGGAATTCAAGATTTGGGATATCTGCTTCTCTCTTTAGGTTCCTATTCATAAAACTTAAACTGAATCACCACCTACAACTGGAAAATAACAATGTCTAAAACATAACTCATAGGTCAATAATTGACAAGTAACTTTAATGTACAACAGTTTTCTGTGAAAAGATACGAGGCCTAAATAAGCATTAGGCGCAGCTCTCATTATGTTAAGCAGCTATGCAGATTGTCAGCCAACAACACACAAAGAAATACTGACACTAATTTTCCATTTGGCTTTTACTGCCTACTTGCAGTGGTAAACTATTACAAATTTATGATTAAATAGACTGGTGCTGACCTTTGGCACACATCACATCGTGATGATTTACCACAACTCAACAGAAATGGTTCACAGGCACAGCTCCTAGGAGCGGCTATCCCAGCTCCTACTGTAGAAGTTCTGGGGTACATTACGTCCTTAAGGCTACACAGCCATCAGCTGTGCAATGTGACCTACTGCTAATCACCAGCAGGTTCCTCTTCTCTCCAGACCCCTCTATTCTGCCTCTGCTTTGACCTTCCTCTCTGCACTGTTTCCCGTTCTGACTCCAAGACTGGTCACGCTTGCCTTTGTCCTTGCGTCTGCTGCACACCTACTTGGAAAGCTGTACTAACACCACACCCAAGCTCTTAACTTTCTCAATAGCTCTTTTATCCCAAAGTTTTGGAGGCTTTGATATTCTGTATTCAAAATCACAGCCAAACAGATAAAAATGTAGTGTTTGTATTTATTTTGAAGATCATTCACAGGGATACCATGGGTGTGAAATTTCACTTTAAGAAAAATAAATTTTCACTTATATTCCTTTGGAAGGGTGTGTCATTAAAGAGCTCAAGATTCTTAAGGAGTAGAATTATCTAAGGTTACGAACAGAAAAGATGGAAGAAAATTTCTCTCTCTGTGATATAATTTCTCAGAGTAGTTCAATTTTTATGACACTAGAGTTTTTTCTCATACCACATCTTTTCTGCTAGTAGTCTTTTTCCTTGAGTTTTATACTTAGCACAGCTGAATCATACGTAGCATAGCTGAGTCAGAATTTCTGACACGGGGGAAGTGATCACGATCCTAGAAACGTGTATGAACCTCTGTGGCACATAACATGCTGCTGTTGAGTGCTACAGACTCATAAGAGACATATGTTACCACTCAGTTTTTTGAAGCCTGACTCACAAATACCTTAATGTTCTATCAAAATTAATGACGGTTTGAAAAAGATTATTTTGTAATCCTAGTGTACTGCAAAATATTTTTCTAGCCTCAAAGGCTTTTCTCCTCCTATTTCATCTGTTCCACTTCTGCTCTTAATCCTGTTCTTCCTCTTTATTTCTTATTTGCAAAACATGTTTTCTATGTGTTCAAATTATTCATTTTTTGTGTCTGCTTCAGTTTTCACCTTCCCTCTATTTCCCTTTGCTCTTCCCGTATCTCTTTTAAGAGTCACCTTAGTTGGCTCTCAGATAACACCTCTTCTCCCATCAGCATCACCTCTGCTACAGTAAGATTGAGACACTTTCAAAGAAAGCAGTGCTCTTTTTGATAATTCTTGATATGCACCTTACAAATCTTACTTGTTCCTACAAAGATTTCCCAGAGTTTTGACCAAACATTTGCATAGAATATATAAATACTAAATAAACAAATAATCTATCATTTAAGTACAGCCTGTCTCAAAATCCAGAGAAGTTTCCTTTGAAACTTGAAACTTGAAATTGACCTGGAGTTAGCAGGTCAATTTTTTTTTTCCAGACAAACGTTTAGACTGCCAGGTTCCACCGTCCCTCAATCGAAGCTAGTTCCTCTCAAATGCAGGCACTGAAAGCAGTGACCTCATGGGTAAGAAATACCTGAAAGGTACACAGAAGAAGTGATTTCTCTACTTCATGTGAGAATTCAATGGGTGAAGACATTAAGCCGTTACAATGTGCACACTTCCTGCAGTGCTTTGTAAACATCAAGCATTTAGGAAAACTTGGATGCAAGATACATATTTCGTAACAATGACATTCAAATGGATTTCTGTTTTCCTGAAGCATCCTTAATAATAGGTAGATATTACTGTCAGTGGCATTTGACTACTCTCAGTTGCTTTTCTTCATAAAACAGCATTTTGAAAAGGCTTGGTTTCTATGCAATATTTCATATACATACATTTTACTAAAAATATGTGTTTTAACAAACACATAATTTGCTGTGATTGCCTAAAAATATCTTCCTTCCTGAAAATCTTTCATTTTTACTATATTCCTGATAGTTCTTTATTGGCTTATTATTTTAAAGTATTACAGCTTTATGTATTTCTCTCTTTTTTTCATACTTTGCATTTTTTATTCAATTTTAATATTTATCTGAGCTCAGAATTATTGATTATATTAATTAGGAGACAGACTATTAGATACTATAATAAATTTAATACATATTTCCAAGGACCAACTGAAAAGTAGTGCTCGCCAAAGTGTAACAACATCACCACAGACAGTCCCTGTTCTCAGTAGTTTTCATCTGACTGGTCAGATAAACATGAAAAAAGAAAGTATGACACACAAGTAGATCAGCCATCACACTACTAATTTCAACCTGGTTCATAAAGAATGCAGACATATTTATGCAGTCAGTTTTTAGAACTGAGGTTTACTGAAGAGAAAATAACCTAAGTAGAAAGAAATGTGGGCACAGGGAAGTGAACAGAGAAGGCAAAGAGAGACGTGACAGGCGTAAGGAGGGGAGAAGGGCAGGACAAATTACCAGTCTCTCGGTGACCAGACAAAACAACAAAAAGACCAGTCAATAAAGATTCCCAGAGATCTGATGCATTTCCACACAGGCATAGTACTATTTAATTTGATGTGGGAAATCCTCATTCAGTCAAGCAGAATCCTTTCTGCACATATACACTTTCCTTCTTGGCTTGATAGATTACACAAACCCCATACAAGATGATAACAGGATGCTTAAACAGCAGCAGCCTGGGAGCAGGGCTGTTAAAACTCCTCTCTAGTACAAACAACATATTGCCAAGCGATGCCAAGGGGATGCAGCATAGTTTTGAGACCTGGCTGGACTCTTTGACCCCTGTCCTAATGATTCCAGCTGTTTGGGTAGCACAAAAAGATGTCCCTGGTAGCAATCGGGAGAAATATGGGAGAATCTGAGAGATTTGTTCCATCTGCCCCATTCCCCACCTCAGTGGAGTAGGTTTACTAGCAGTGAGCCATTACCTGGCCTTTGTCAATCCCAGATAAGACTGTGACTTCAAGAGAGATGCTTTTCCCCTTCTCAAATGCTGCATCAGCTTTTGGCTGTGCCCAAGAAGCTGACTTTCTGACTTTAATACTACTTAAAAGACATCTGTTTTCTAAGGCTTGTCTAGTTCAGTAGCAGTTCTGTTGGTTTTATATTGATACCAAGTAAAGCTCCTTGGAACACCTTGTATGAATGGTGTGAAATAGTAATTTGTATTTGCACCTGCTGTTTACCTCTACGCAGAGATCGATATCTGCTGTATTTTGCCCTCTTAATTCACAAAATATGAGAATGCAATCTTTTATCACCTATTCCTCACGGCAAGTCAATGTTCCTATGTAATATCAGTCTCCCTCATTCAGGCTTAAAATCTGTGGCTTTGTAGGCTTTTTTCCCTTCCAGTCAAATAGATAAAACTCTGAAGTTGTTTTATTTAGGAGGGTGTAACACAGATTGGAACAGCAATACAGGCTTTTCTTTGGATGGTTTAACTGTCTTTTTCTGTAATAAGCAAATAAAATACAATATATCCAATAGCAAGCTGGATTTCAATTGCAAAGCAATGACCCTAACTGATCTGATAAAAATTTGCTACTATCTCCAAATTACAGGGAAAACTAAAGCTATTATCAAAGCACTAGAAAGTAATTAAATCCTTCTTAATACCCTAGTGATGTACTAATAAATTGTTCAAGCTTCAGATCATAAACATTTTACAATTTGAAGAAATATCAAATCATCATGATTTATGTAATTCTCGCTTCATTTTTTTTTTTTTAAGACTATTCTAACTTAGTTTCTAGGATATCATATTTATTTATGGTATTTCCTGGTTAAGTGAGTACTAGAAATGGGTGTGGGAAAAAAAAGTTTTAGGAAGGATGAAATAAGAGCAAAGGCCACTTGAGGCTGGCTTTGGAAAATGTGTGATAACTTACTGAAATCCTTGCCACCATGCCTTTCTCTTGACCAGTGCATCCCACTCTATGGGGCTTGACTCATAAAAATATGATAAGAAAGCAAATTTATTGGACACAGACCTCTTTAAAGATGCTTGATAGCACCAAGCAGATAAAGCGCTTCTAGTGATCAGTAGGCAGCTCCTGAGGCCACATTTCTCAGGCTGCAGATGATTCAGGGGCTGACTGTCAAGTAACCATTTTCCCTCACAGCTGCAGCAATTCATACCTGTTATTAATAAAAGACAGACATCACAGGCAGAGTTTATCACTAATTTTCTCTCAGTTTCTTCTACTTAGCCTATTATTATCCTAAATGCTGGGATAGCTTTTAGCTTCTCCAGCAACTTTCACAGAATATTTGTAATTCATAAAGGACAGAGGCCACAAATACAAATTTGAGTCTGTGTCCTGAAATTAAACCATCAAGAGTTTTTCTCAACAAATAATTCCACTGATAACAATAGATCCATGTTACTTTGCTTAGTCTTTCTGGGGCACTTTAGGTGATATTCCTCTGGCCTAACTTCAGGTATTTAAAAAATATTTGACTAGATTCCTTCCTTGTGGAAATAACTAGGTGAACTGCACTTTGGAGGCACTAGTCTCTCCCTGATGACTAATAACATGACACTGACCTTGGCTACACGCTGATTCAACCACATACAATTATTTGAGATGGACTACCAGATCACAAGTGTAGACTCTGTATAATTATTAAGCACTTGATGGATAGATTAGTTGAAATTGATCTTACTACTAGAATCTACTAGTGGATTCTACTGCAACTAATAGATCATAAATATAGAATATATATATAAATCTTACCCATTTGATGGAAAGATACCCTGTAGATGCTTTGCCAACAAAAAAAAAAAAAAAAAAGGCCCCGCAATAAGATAGCAAAAGGGTCCCTTGATTAAGTCANGCAATAAGACAGCAAAAGGGTCCCTTGATTAAGTCAGTTTTGTCAGGGAAATTTCTTGCCATAAAAATTTATTTGAGCAGCACAATGTGATGTCTTTCACAAAATGGCTGCTTCATCTAGTTGACACAGGGAAGGTTTTAGAGAAAGGAAAATATTTTAAGGAAGATCAAGAGAACTGCAAAAATATATTACCTTCGTGCATGTGTGTGGATTTTTGGCACATTTTTGGTCTGGGTTTGTTTTGGTTTTTTTTCCAAACAACTATGGCTTGTTGAAAAGGACTGCTATTTTCTGAGCTCCATGATAAGTAAAATACTGCATATAATTACATGGCAGAAGAAAAGGAGAGTTTCAATTGATTTAATTTATTTATATCTCTCTTAATCCTATTTCATCCATTCAGTTTTATCACTTTTCAGTCTCTGCTGCTGTCTGTTATCACTCCAGCCCCGAATTTCTGGCTGTAACCACTGTAGTCCTTTTATTTCTGGCACTTAGCTGATCCTATCCTTAAAAACTTTTATTCCTCACTGAATGTGATCTGACCACTTAACTTTTATAAATGTGTTTCTTTACTCCATTGTCTCCTTTTACCAGGATATTGAATATCTTGTGTTTGCCTCTTCAAGCTGACTATACGCTTTTTGCTTTCTGTGGACTGATGTAGGTCTCAAGGCAGACAAATAACCAGTAATCTATCTACCATTTTCAGTGTTTGCTTTTAGATATGGTATTATCTGATAACAAATAGAGTGACATTTATTGGGTGTTTTTTATTCACAGGTTTTTCTGTCATCTCATGGAGATAGCTGTCTTCCTGACAGAGTAGTAACTTGTCACTACACCACCCCAGGATTCAATATCAAAGCCTTGCAGGAATCAGCTTTCAGAGCAGGCTGAATCTGATGTCATGTACATTTTGATAGGTTACAGATTACTTCATTTAACCTGATAGAATTATGCTGCTAGTGGCAAATTCAAAATGACACTCTGGTACACCCTCCTGAATAATCATGCTGTGTGGACAAAACCTTTCTCCTTTTCACTCGCAAACATCAGAATGCCCTGGAAAAAAAAAAAAGAAAAAAAAAAAGCAGCAAGCATAGATAGCAAACTATGTCCTCTTAGTATGGTCTGGAAAGAATGGGAAAACAGAGAACTGGCCATTGATCCCATACAAAAAATCCACCAGGCTGAAAGGAACAGAGAGTTAATATTTCTTGGTTTTTTATCATTTGGGGGAAATGTGATTTCATTTTACAGATCTAGGATTAAAAATAAGAGTAATTTAAGAAAAAAATGTGACTCATAATTTCTCAAAAAACTTCAGCACAGCTTCAGAAAACACGATGCATTTTCTGTGCAATAATTACAGCATTCCTCAGTGAAATTCTCCCTCAGGAATTTTCATTTTTGAAGGGAACACAGTTAAGATGATATTTACATAAAGAAAACAGAACGTTTCAGAGTTATTTTTCAGGAATTATCCAACCATCCTGATGTAACTTAAAATATTTGGAAAGTACTGAAATAAGTAATTCTAGACATGTCTTCTTGGAAAGATTCAGAATTAGAAAATTATACACCTGAAGGCTGTAACCAGTGAAGTACCCTTCTGCCTGGTTTTAGGGAATTCTTCTGTCTTCTCTCCCTTCTGTCTTTCTCCTAAGGACAGATTGCAACGTCAGAACCAGGAAAACAACATTATTCAGAATAGTCAATTAACTCTTAATTGTTAAATATGATAAACTGAATAATCTGAAAACATAGATATTTCAAAGTAGGTTAAAATTAAGCTAAAAGAACATATGATGGCCAATGGAGAAAATAAAGGTCAAGTAGGTCCAGGTGGTTTATTTGATAAGCCACTCACAAACATGAAAGTGTTGTTACAGCTCTAAGAGCACAAGAAAGGTCATCTGCATAAATAAACTGAACAATAGATTGACATGTGCAGTACAAATTTAGGTTCTTATGTTCATTTATTTTGCTAAAGCTTGGAAAGCAGTTGTTATTGAGGAAACTCAGTCAGGGAATTACTGTAACCGTATGTAATAGATATGAACAAAGCACATCACACCAGGTGTTACTTGCATGAAGTCTCCACACCACAATTTCATCTTTAAGATACAAAGAGGGGTGTCTCAGGGCATTTAATCAAACATTTTCACATTTTATACCAATTACCCATGTATTTTAGGCACACATTCAAACACTCCACTACTTGATCATTATAATTTTTGTACATTCCATATCTCTGAAACATGCCAGATTTGTAATTGGAAGGAAGAAAATTATCTTGAGACGTGCTCTAACAAAACAATGAAAATAACTTAGGAACAATGCCCCTTTTGTTCTGCCTACAGTATTTTCCTGCTCTGTATACAAAAGCAGAATGAACATTTAATCTGAATTAGAAGAAAAAACTTCCTGCTATCTAGATGCCTTAAAATCCAAAAAGAAAATTGGCCATGTAATGTGTATTTATACACAACTGAATCCACTTCTATGTTTACTCTTAATCCACAACATAAATCTACCCTCCATCCTTTTGTGCAGTAATCTTTCTGAAAACAATCCTACAAGGGGCAAAAGCATGACAAGAGTGGCGTAACTAGTCTGCAATGTAGTTTGGAAATCAAGTCCTAACAGCACAAAAAAAAAAATTCCTCACTGTGCTGGCATACAAAATACCAAGCTGAGTCATATTTTAAAACTAAATTCCAGAGATGCCTACAATTGACATAGCTGAGTAGTTCACAATGCTTGGCTCACACCTTGCTTATACAGCTAGATTAGGATCCAAAATTATGTCATTTCCTACATAAATTCTCCAAGGAAATCTGCTTGAGAGACATTTTCAGAGCATATCTACTACACATTCAGCTTTCAAGTTCATCTCAGCAAGTAACTGCATTTTTTAAAACATGATACTTCTTCATCATGAAGAGCTGTGAAATTCTAACAGAGTTGATCACTTAGCCAGTTTCAAAGGTGTGAGGTTTTGTTTTTATTTATATGAACATGATTAGAAAAAGAATAGGAAATGATGGAAAAGCACCTGGAGCAATGATGGAAAAACACACTAATTTAGTGCCAAGGACAGTTTCTGAAGAGGCCTTCCTACCTTAGCAGGTTTTAGAAGTTTTCCAGTTCTCTAAGGAGTCAGTCATTGCTGCCTCCAGATCATTCACTTTTTAAGTCTAGTGCCCAATCCGTCAGGCTGCTGCATCATTTTCTGTCTCAGACCCATAATAATGTCTGGAATTTTTTTGAATAAGTGGTGTAGGTTTAAATCCATTGAGTCAATATGGAAATATTAAACCAAGATTTCTGTATTTCTAGCCAAGCGCTCTGACCATAAAGTTCTTCATAGAGCTGCATTTCTTTAAGACTCAGGCACTTGTCTCCAGGAGAGGCGTCAGCTTGACTCAGGGACAGGATTAATAACTCAGACTCCTACCCAGTTGTTTAACACTCAGCAGCTACATGCACAGCATGTTATTCTAAATGTCACTATTACCTTACCTGGGAATTGCCCGTGATCTTAGGTTTCTAATATAGAATCCTTGCTTGGGGAGAAGGACGTAGAACCAAGTAGTGCATTTATCTGAATTGATCTTTTAATATTCATTGCTTTGATCTTCCAGTGTTTGCAAAGCAATTTGCAAGTCACTTTCTTTGTTAGTCTTAATTAAATGTTATTTTCTTAGTAACAGGTTAGTTTTCTTGGTACTGTTCTGAGAAAGCTGCATGCCTGATTTCCTGCAGCAGTAGAAGCTTTTGTGGGTCATCCACAATGTGCATAAGTATTTTCAGCATAATTATAATCTTACCAAGGAGTTTCCTGGTTTTTAAAAGATTGTATATTTTCCCAGTGGTTGTCTTGGAAAGAATGAAATTGTCTTACCTGTATCTGTCATTCAAAAAATGTCATATTCATTGTTCATTTTAATATAATTCATGTGACTTGTGGAAGTGGATATGTGTTATGCTGCTAATTATGCAAATAAAACTCTTCAACGCAAAACTGGAAAAAAACACCACTGTAGTATAAACTACCTGCACCTAATACAATTGGCAACTGGAATGGATACAATGGTAACAAAATCAGTGGCTCAAGATCCTTCAAGCGTCTGTTGTGTTATTACCCCAAAGAGTGTACCACAGTCAAGAACATGAAAAATCTATTCCCTCCAGATGAAGTACAGGGGCTCCAGCCTTGCTGAAAATTGCTTTTTCCTCACTGTTATGGAGTTCAGAAACTCCATATACTTCCACATGCATAATAATATTTTGGATCATAATGATGATTACTTTGTTTATACTAATATTTTTATCACTTCTGATGCAGAATAGAAGAGCTTGCCTATGCCAAAAGCTATTTTAGGCATATTTCTTGTTAGGCTACTTCAGTAATCCAAACACTACCTAATCAGATATATTTTATTACTTCTGCTTCCTATTGTTCAAGTTACTGAGATATCCTTCACTAAGAGTGGAACATTGAAATATTATTGACTTTGTGGCACTACGACCATAGCAGTGGGAGAGTTTTTCCTCTACAGTTACCCATGCAATATTTGTTTACTTAATGGTCTAAGGGTAGGTTGTTACTCATCAGCCTTTTCTGCTGGTGAGCACCAGACTATTTTCCTGTCATCCTCCATATCAACCTGTACAGAGTAACTGTTAGAAGTTTTGAGCATTTTTCATTGCAGTATTTCTGCAGCATGCAGACTCCCAATTCTGAATTAAAAGGTGACAAAATCAGAAGGTTTTCTCAAAAAAAAAAAAAAGGTGCTTCCAACAGTTTAGGGAAGGTAGGAAATAAAGGGACTGCAAATGCTGAAAGAAAGTGAGTGGAGACACTGGGGTACGGAACCTCCTTTTGCGTAGATTTGAGTATTACTTTTTCCACAGAGCTGCAGCTGAAGTGGAAGTGAGTCTACATCAAAGACAAATCACAAGTCAATTCAACAAAAACTAATGAAAGATGTGATTATACCTCTGTTTCTGATGTGTATCTGTCCCATGCTTGATTCTGCTGAAAATTCGTATCCCGGAAACTTTTATGTGAATATTTTGTACAAATTAAAATTCTTTGTGTTTCACAGTTTTGAAAAGCTCCACTCAGATGCATTGGAGCTTCTTCTCTAGATGGGAAGATCCCTACCACCAACTTGATCACTCTGAGTGATTCCATGTTCTGAAGGGACCTGTGGTCCCCTGCCCCAGACCTTAATTTTCCAGCTCAGCAAGGCAGACAAATCTATTGCAAGCTACTAAGTTGGGGTCTTTTTCTGCTAATAAACTTTATTACTCCATTCCTTTTTTCTTAAACTGGAGCCAATCCATTCTTCATTGTATCCCCATGTGAATGAGTCACATTAATGATTCACTGTTGTCCATGGACAGGGATACACATGAAACATGTAGTGTAAAAAAAACCCACCCATAGCAAAACTTGGTTCATTTATATCCCAACATGCAAAGAAGGAGTAATGTATTACAGCTATCATGATGTGGAAGTTTTAGACAAAATCACCAAGTTATTGTACTCTGTAACTAAAATATTATTTCTGCTTCTATTTTTGCCTGAATTGCTGGGTAAAAACATTTTGAATGCATTGTATGAGGCCATTTCAAGTGAAAACCTCTTTCTCCTCTTATATACTGTGCGGCTCCCAATAGCTCATTTTACACTTCTTATGCGACATAAGCCCGAATCATAAAAACAGAACAGAATATAAATTAAAAGGAAACTATTTTCCTGCAGTTTGTCTTCATTAGCATGCCACTTAATAATAAAATAAAGAATTATTTCTCTTTTATTTGACTTGCTCTCCTTTTCACTTTCTTTTCACAGTTTCTTTCTAAATTTTGAAACCACCAGTCCGCATATCTTCACAATAAATAATATTCCTGGATTTGTTTCTGCCTATATCATATAGTACAGATATGTAAGATATATGGAGAGCCAAGTTCCTCTGGTTTTGCTATGTACCGTTTCACAAGGCATACTGCTTTTACAGGAGGTGCTTTGTCAAAACATGTCTTAAAGGACTAAACTATCTTCTCATTGTTCAACAGGTATAACAGGATTCAAATTTCTTTTCAGTAGTAAAAACTGTTCTCATCTAGCCCTCCATGTCAGGAACCAGAACTGCGAAGTCTTAGAAAAAAAAGCTTCTTAATTAAAATTGCCATCTCAGTAACATAATACTATCACAACATCTCCAATTAGATTTTTAGCAAATTGAAACTGATAAAATAAACAGATTGTATGACAGTGATTAGAAAAGCATTGAGCAGAATTTAGTCACTGAGTTGAACATATGTGAATCGTTGAAGGTAAAACCTCAAAGATATTTAACCAGAAAAAGATTATATATATTTTGAGCAAGTGTGAAAACAAACAATAATATTCATAAATGGAAACTGTTATTGAGAGCAGTTTAATAGAACATTTTCACTGGGGTTTTTGTCTTTAAATAATTACATATGAATGTAATTTATTGAAATAAATATTGTTCTTTTATTAAAAAAAAAAACAGCTATATTTTCCTTTGAAATGTACAGCTAAATTCTGTAAATATTAAAATTGCAGAATATTGCAAGATATTGCATCATTAATCCCTGTATAACCATTTAAATATTGTAGTCATAATTGCTTTAATAATGTTTTCCCATTCTGTCTTAGTGATTTGCAATAGTTCCATTTTCCTGGACACTCTAATCTCCCATGCAAGTAAAGGGGACAGAAATTTATATAACCAAGGCAAGACTGAACCTTGGCAAAAAAAAACCCAAATGCATTCACTACATACTAATTGTAGTTTATGCCATCATACTCATTTCTAAGTTGTGTTTAGCAGCAGGATTACTGAGCAAACCTCGAGTGTTCCATTTCCAGTCCTACCCTGTAGGCGCTTACAAACATTCTTTCCAGAAATGAGAACAGGCTGAGCCCCCATTTTGTGAGGTCTAGGCACTTTTGTGCTCCAGAACTTCCAACCAGATATTTCTGTCAAAGAATAATTAGAAAGTAAGAGAAAATCCATTGCTCGGTTGTTCTGTTCATTCACCAAGTGGGAAGAACAATGCTTCTAAAAGGACTTTTTCTTTTCTCCTGGACACAACTGAATACCTGTTGGTACTGAGCAGCCTAAGAGTTGGGTGGGGAAAAAGACGAACACAAACATCCTCTAAAGTTTCACTCTCTGCCTTAAAATGCTATGTACTTTCCAGTACTTCTCAGGCAACATGCCATCTGCAGAAAAGTTTGCTGCCATTTCTTTTCTAATTTATTTATAATTTCTTCTGAACTGTAAAACATGAATTATAGAAAGGGGGGAAAAAGATTCATTTCTTATTTCATATTCTCCCCATAGCTCATGGAACACCATCTTGAAAACATCTATGGTGTAAGCAGCTGTATAATATACCAGAGGGTTTTTGTTCCTGTGAAAATGAACAACATTTGACCTCAGAGTTAATTTTTCCATATTTCCATTAATGTAACTGATAGTAGATACAGATGCAATTAAACTGAGGCCTGTGATCTGTCATCAGCCATTTCAAGTTTTGTAAATGATTTTTACTCTGCTGCTTTTGGTTTGTGTTTCTCAAAGTCTGTTTTAAGTAGAAGAGTAAATTTATTTTCTGGGATGAAAAACAAGCCAATAAGAAAAGAAATCAGTGTCCTGAAAACATTTTATTATTCCTATTATGCTCTTTAAATTGTGTGTAAAATTTTCAGGACACATTTTATATATACATATATATGTATATTATTTCTTACAAATAGAATAGAGCTACAAAAAAAATTAATTAATGGCTAATAATAACGGTAGTACTGGAAAAAAGACTGAGCGAGTGACAAGCTGAACTAAAGTGCTATTTGACCAAACGTAGCCTGCATTTTTTACCTCTGAAAACAGTAATTTCAGTGTTTGAAGCGTTTTGAGCACAAACGCCACAGGCAGTAATATCTATCTTAAATTTCTTCATGGCACAGTTGGCTTGAGTGATACCTTCCCTAATTTATAAGCCTTAACTATAAAGTGACAGCTGGAAGTGCCTTGCAAGAATGCATGTTCCTCTTTGCATTATCACACAGGTTGCTTGGAAAATCATAAACCTCTGGAACAGGAACAGCAATGCCATTTTAAGAGAAGGTTGTGACAAACGTTATGTCATGGCATTGTGGAACAATCACTGCAGGATATTTAGAGCCCAAAACTCTTCCTCAGTTTTACAGTGGTAACTGGTGTAAAAATGCTGTTAACATCAATGAAAGTCATAAATGCATGTCTGCTAAAGAATGAAATACCATGTATTTGTTTAACCAGTTCAAATGACTCTCCCAAATTCCTGGGAGCACCAGACAAGATAATATTTATACATGTGCAGATGGAAGGACTGATGCTCCATTGCCTTCCACTGGCACATTTGTAAAAATTTGAGTGCAGCTTCTATTTTGACAAGTCCTTCACTTTAACCAGTCTTTGGTCCTCTTAATGTTTTCAGCCTGGTAAAACAACTGGCCATCTGCCAAAGTTGCTTGAACCACCCCCACCTCTGACATTCACAGATTAACAGATTTGGTGGGAATGGTAGTGAGCTTGTTAGGCTCATTTGTTAAAATTCTTTTGAACAGATGTCTGAATTAGTTGCTTATAATATTAAATTAGCATTGTTTATGCTAATGGAGTTTTTTAAGTAATTGATCCACAGTGTCTTCAGGAATACTGAAATGAGAAGGACGGAAACGAAATTGTCCCAATTACAGATTAATTTCTAAACTCCCTTCGGGGAGTCATATCTCTAGTGGAGTTTTAGAGCAAAAAGCTGAGTTACAGTTTCGCACACAAAAATTCTTTCGTCAAAAGAATTTCCTTTCATTTCCAGCAAAAATAAATAAGATGGTTGCAGAACTATTCAATGATGCTCAACTTTTTCTAATTCAAAACCAAATTTTTATTTGGAATTAATTTTGAATAGCAATATCACATCATACTTAGGGTATTGGCATTTCCAGTGTCAAAACTCTTTTGGCATTTATGTTGGCCATTTTTTCTGTATTGTGTCTCTTTTGGTTACCTGGCACACCAATATAAAGAACAAATCTGAGAGTATGAGTCAGTATACTGGTACCAGACATTATGGTCTTACTGATATCAGGTGGCCATATCCTCAATTACATTTAAAAGTTCAATTTTACTCAAGAGGACAAAGGACAACTTTCTTTACAGGTCACCTTTTATGAACTGTTCCAGTAGGGTTGACTCTTGAATGCTATGTGGAACAGTTAGTCATTACATAGCAAGCAAAAGACGACGTCCTGGCAATTGAAGTTTGGTAAGCTGTTGTGACCCCCCTGGGCAAAATCCCTTTTCTCACAGCTGTTTTCCAGCCCAGTCACAATATTTGTAATTTCCCAATGTTTTTTCAGGCTTTGAGGAAATAGTATACCAAGCTTGGGAATAGATAAATATTATTTTGTAAGTAATTCAGAGCCCGTGGTTGAAGTACTTCCCTTTAGCAAAGAGGAACACATTTTCTGAGTATAAGATAGTTAAAACTCACTTGTTTCATTTGTATTTTTGTCAAACCCTTGACGTTGTATCTGGTGAATAAGAACATGCGTATGACTTCATTGAAGAACAGAGATTTTAGCTTTGGTTTGAACAAGAAGAATACATTTGGATATACAGAAAAATTTCCGTGGAATAACAGGTACTTAGTATCAATTAAGGCCTAAGCTACTGAACCCAAAATTGCTCTAAGCTAAGAATATATGGAGGTTAAGATACTGTGTTTCATGGGATGCTTAAAAGCGTGTTAATTTCTGGAAACAAGTTCAGCGTGTGTCCTCTGTGACACTTAGACCGTTTTATCCCATATTATCCCATGCCTCAGGCCTTGTATCTATCCAGGATTAGCCCTTCCTCAAGCACAGCCTCCAGCCTTGCTGCCCTGCGGCTTGTAAGCCATCTAAACTGCCTGTGGGAGCTATGGATTGTCTGTGTCATACCACGGTGCTCCATCCTGTGTAGCATTCATCCCCAATGACGACAGAGAGTTGTCTTCTTTTTTTCTCTGTGTGTAATCTATTTATTTTCCAAGACTTTAAATTTCTCTTGGTTCTTTTAAGGAGATTAGCACTTTTTAGTTTCTATACTGCGTTTTCAGTTATTGGTCTCAATGTGTACTGGTTTTGTTTTAAGTACAAGCAACAACTTGTTCACAGATTTTATAAATAAAAATATATAAGTACATGTTAAAATAGATTTTGTACTATTATATAAAGTATATATTATACAAACATATGTATTTAAATAAATACATGTATTTGTTATTTTAAAATACAAATACATATGTCTGTAAACGTTTTGAATGTAAGGGTACATGAACCCCAAGACAAATATCTACGTGTCTTAGAATATACCATCAATTGATTAAAAATCAATTCCCAAAATCAAAAATTCTTTCTACACTCTATCCACTCTATACACTCTATCCATACGCAGTTTTCTAATCCCCTGTTTTCTATTTAAAATGTGCATATAAGCATGGGAGATGACCTTAAAATTCATACAAACTTTTACCAGATCAAATCTAAGTTCTGAATTAAAAGTGTCAGAGACCAGTGGAGAAACCACTCTTGACCTTTGTATTAGGGACAGTGGGATTCAATAGAAGGCGAAACGTTTCAGCAGGTAACTAATCGATGTACATAAAATGCCAGTTTCCTCTGGAAATACCTGACTTTTTAAAATGTGCTGCTGTATTTGGTTTTGGATGTGCCTAGGTGGAGTTTGAGGGCTGAAGGTGGAGGTTGATCAAATCTTCACTAGCCAACAAGCCATAGTTACATCACTGTAACATAAACCACAGCTATACTGACACACCAGGACATCCTGCAAGTAGCATATGCTCCACTGACATGCCTTCTTCCTTCAAGTATTTCTTGGGAGACACAAACAGACCCTTTGTTTTCAAACTGGCCGCTTAAATATTCATATGACTTCAAATCTGGTATTGGCTCAAATAATAACAGTTTATTCACAGAAATCCTATCTAGTAATGTTTCATCAAAAAAAGGAAGCTGTACCAATATCACTTTAAAACATAATTTGCCTCAAATCTTACTGTTAGAAAGACAACTATGGAGCAAAATATTTGCAACTTTTCACTGATTTTTCAATGTGCCGTTAAAATCTAGATTCACAGAGCATAGGTGAGCTTGATAGCAAAAAGGCAATTTATATTGTTCTCATCAGAGGGGCTGTGTAAAATGGGGATTGTGATTTTGAGAGCTGCACAATTTATTATTAATAAAAATTTGTTACTTCTTTTTCTGTGAAAGTGACAAAATTACTTGAACACCATGCCCATTAAAAAGAACAGGCAAAGATATATCTAAGGAATAGTGATTCTGGTTCTTCTCTTTTCTGCTTGGCACACAATTTTTCAGGAAACCTGTTTAAGTCAGTGGAAGTCTATTAACATAAGAGCATTGTGGAGAAAGATGCACAGACTTTCTTTCAAGTTTCATTTCAATTCTTCAGTTTCATTCTTTCAGATCCAGTAGTAAAATTGCATAAACAACATCTCTGACTAAATTATCATGTCAAGTCAAGAATGGGAGGGGTGGGGAGGAGAATATTATACAGTTTATATTTAGCTATTCATTTATGTTTCCATTTCAATGAAAAAAATAAAAACCTACTTTGTTTCCTTCCCTTCCAAATGCTTTTTGCTCCATTATCCAAGAGCAAACTCAGTTATTCCAGTATATTTCCCACCACTGCTCTTCCGTCAAGATTCATGGGTTTTACCTTGCCTTTGCTAATTCAGGAATTTTTCATCATCAAGCACCATTACTACCTACTATATAGATAAACACACACGAATATATGATTGAATGCCATGTGAAGAAGCAAAAATCAGGAAAGATTGTCTCATTAATAAATGCTTAGCATTCAATTGAAAGACTATGTTTATGGAAATCACATTGAAAAAAGCAGAAATGGCAAAAAAACAAAGGCTATCAGGTCTTCCGCTGTCTGTTTTTTTCCCCCTAACATTGTGCAATCATGTTATTAAGCCTTTCTACTTAAATCCTTGGCAACCAAGAGTGGCAATACTTGGCTTTTGGACATATTCTGCTTAATGAAGAAATACGTGTTTGTCTGTGAACAGAGCTGTGTGATCCACTGAAGAATGACATCCACAGGTATGTTGATTTGGGGAGCCATCCATAACTGCTTGTTTAAAGTTTTGAAACAAAAGGTTGGGTAAAAACCTTTCCCTTTTTGTAAATATAGTTACATCTGGAGAGAAACATCTCTCTTCCATACACTACTACTGATGAAGTTGGAGCCTGCGCACCAAAAAGCGCTCTACAGTTTTCATTGTTTTCAATGGATTGGAAGTCAGTCTATGCTGCATGCTGACACCCACAAATAAGTATAACTGGGATTTTCTTATTAGAAAATAATATTTTTTAAGAGAAAAAAAAATAATGCATTGAGGCTACGGAAGAAATCAGAAACCTCTGTACCACAAGCCAAAATGTCATTGGCATTTCATCAAGAAGTTATTTCAATGAAGGAAGGTTGGGCACATCTATAATGTTGCTAAGGAAAAATCAATTGTGGCATAACAACAGGCCATCACATTGCCTGAATGCCTTCGGTCCTGAACTCATACCCGTCATCCAGGATGAGTTCATAGGGCAGAAGTCCACTACCTCTCAGGTAAATCCTATTCTTTGTGTTATAGAAAAATGCATCTTCAAGAGCACCACCGTTTCCTGCAGAAACGAGCATTTGTTCTGTTCACAAAATCTGACCAAAATGAAGGAGTGAATCCATAAGACATTTGCGTATAAAAATGCCAGAACACGATTATTGACAGCTGGATCATTTAAACGGGAACAATTCTAAATCTTAATAAAATGGGGGAGGTGGAAAAGGGGAAGGGTTGTAGGAGGAGGAGGGAGGAAGAGACAAAAATAATTTATTTTCCTTCTTTCACCCTCCTTTTTTTTTTTTTTTTAATGCATATGTTCTTGGATATGAAAGAAAAGAATGTGTAAAAACAGATGTGGGACTACAAAGCCTCCCCACGGACTCCTTGAGAAGGAAGATGTGCATAAGCAGCAGTATGTGTGGCCATTAATGTACAAGCTGATTCAGAGAAAGGATATGATATATGTTATAGCAAGCACATAATTCATCACGAAAGCTGAGCTGTATGTGACTATCCCAGGGTAGCAGGGAATCAGTGTTTCTTGCATGATTAAATACAGCTAGTGTTTGCAAACACGAGGAAACCACTGCATGTCTTATCTAGGGCACGCAAAGTTTGTGAAGAAAAGTAGCACATTTCTTAGACAAATCTGATACAGCTGCAGCAGTGTGAGACAAGCTGGTAGGCTAACTAGTGGCTAAAACTGCACGATTATGACATTATTGATATACACAGAAGACCTTCTTTTCATCTGATAATCCCATTCAATCTTTTCACACAGAATGATGTGTAGTTCTTAATAATGTCTAAGGCAAATTCCAATGGTTGCTCATCCTCATTGCTGCAAGAGCAGTAGCCTCTCTGAATGTCAAGGGCAGTTTCCTACCGCAGTTCTGAACCATCTTAAGGAAAATGTCTCCATATCTTTCCTATAAGATTTTCAAGGGTTGTAGAATTTTTCTCAGGAATTTGCAGTCTGAACCGGTTTTTTTTGTTTGTTTGGTGGTCTTTTCTGCAGCACTATTCTCACTTTCACATTTGCAGTCCAAAAAATAAAGCCTTAAATATCCAAGGCTTTTACCACATCTAAATGGTCTAATGATTCTTCAGTTACTGTTTCTTATACCGTGTTTCTACTGAATTTCATGTTCCATTCTTCTTTTCTTTTTCATTTTTCTTATACCTTCTAACACTGAAGGGTGTTGGATTTAATTAGTGAGAGACACTAAAAATATACCCATGAACTTTATGGTAAGTGAAAAGTGTGATTTATGTCATTGTTTTGACTGTTCATTTATTAATCATTATATCTATCATTGTTTTTAATGCAGTGACTTTTTTTATAAAGTTGTGGTTTTCATATCATCTGCTGCTGCTGTGATCTCCTCACTCCCTATCATCCTCATAAGCTTCTATTCACTCCAGCCTGTTTCAGTACATAACACCAAATGTTTTGGTTATTTTCTGAATTTCCCAGACCAATACTTCAGACTTATATCTTCTTTACAGCATATATTGCCAAAAGCGGCTTCCCACTCACTCGCACCATCCCATAACACACAGTTCTCCAGTATCATTATCACAGAAGCATGTGTTCTGAAATGCATTTAATGTTGAACTGTTTCATGACTTCTTTAGAATAGCCATACATTCAGCCCAAGTGGAATGCTGAAGAGGGTGGTCGCTACTGCTTGTGGTGGAGGCAAGAGCAAAACATCACATGTGATTTCAACATCATTAAGTTGTTTATTCGTAATTCAGAAGCAATGTGGCTAAATCAGCATTATTTCCTCTGTAAGAGGTTTCTGGTATTAACTCTTCTGTTGCCTATTACCATGCACAGAGCAGAGACAGAGCAAATCCCTATTCTGTCAACTCTTTTAACTGAAAACATCTAAGAAGTCTGTAGAGGTTTTGTATCAAGAATGACAGCAGCATCTGTCCCTTAGGGAATACTTGTCTTTGCTTTCCTCCAGATTTCAATGATACGTAATAAAAATACAACAGAAATTAAGTGTGATAGCATTTTTGACTCAGACTGTCTTCATTTCCAGACTAATTATACTACTTCACTCTCCTACTCAGACTGCCTCAAAGCTTCTCCAGCTGGCCGCGTTCCTCATGCACAGCATCAGACAATACTACTGTCTCCCAAACTGTTGGTACTATTATTCACAGAGCAGCTTCCCAATCCAAACCTAAAACCATGGCAGTCTTCTCATTAATTATAGTAACAGTTTGAGTAGAATGCTGTTGCACACCACAGGAGTACATGTGAATTAAAACACCAGCAAAACACAGTTCTGTTTAGAGTTTGGTAGTAACAGTTCCTGTGCAGCTATTTCTTAACAAAATTCTGAACCCTTTTCTGCTTTACATAGCAGAATTGCATACTACTTAAGCTGGAGCTATTATCCATAATTCCACCCAAGTATCTGAACGGTTTGCAGCAAAGACCTAGAGTTAATTTTCACTCATTTATTCCCGCATAGCTCTGCCGAAGCTAATAGAGTTTCGTAGGTTTGGGCAGAATTTGACTTCAGTTTTCTAAGCACATTTGTTTCATGACATTTCTTTATGGGTTATGCCAGCTAGAGCAGAGCCAGATGCTCATTCCTTTCACAAAGCAACTTATATTTTGAGTGACCCCACTGATATCAGCACCTTGCTTTGACTAAAAAACAACCAGCCTGTGTGTGACAATGACTCGCCACTGGAAAATGATCTGGTACATTCGGTTTATCTGTTCCTTCCACTTAGCCATCAAACACCTCACCAGGTACAAACAGCGCCACTTGGCACCAGTTGAGTGCTATTGAATCCTGAGAGAAGGTACAACATCATTTACCTCTATGGTCACGTAAATCCTGTTTATATTGCTAGATGCTCTTAAGTTATGGGCTGGCAAAGCAAGCTTCACCACCTGCCAGGGATTTATGGCAAATCTGGCAGAAATGGAGAAACAGAAGATATTCTTAATCAATATACCCTTTTATTTAATTTCTCCCCTCGCTTCATAGACTCATAGCCAGTAAGCCAGCACCATCCACCTCTGCAGGTGACCGCAGAACTTCTGGCTCAGAAGGGGACACAGATGTCTTGAACCACTAACTACCCCTCGGGTATGTTTTTATATGCTGAGGGCTCCATGCCTATGCACCTGGTTTGGGATAACACATTTTCTTTCAGCTGTTGATGAATTTGAATCCAGTTGAGAAAACAGCTCATTTGAATTCTCCACAGCTTGTTTGATTCTACATCTAATTCATTACCTGATCACTTCTAATTAGAACATTGCAATGGAAGAGTTGTTTTGTTCTATGCAGTTAGCAATTATTTCCTCCCAGTCTGGACACAGCACCTCTCCTCGTGGGGTGATCTGCAAGAGAATACTGAAAAATTTAAGTTTGTTTGCAGATCAGAAGGAAAAGGTTGATGTAAAAATCTTAGAAGACAATATTCAGATTTTCTCTCACAGGATTTTCACCATAGTGAAAAGATTTTAGTTTTATATTATTTTTCTGGTGGTGTTAGCACTTTTCATTCCCAGCATTTATTTTCCAAAATCCAATTTTTGCTGTAATGATAACATACTACTTCTCTTTCTGTTGTGTTTTGTTTTTTGGTTTTTTTTGGTTGGTTGGTTGGTTTTTTTATTTGCTCTTTTTCTATAATCATAGCCAAATTTGCCTACACATTTAAGAGCTTTGGACCACCAAGATGTCTCAGTAAGAAACTGTTATTTTTGGCTCTACAAAAAAATTGTAGGAAGATGAATACTACAATTTAACTTTAAAAAAACCCTGTACGTGGCAAATACTCCGTGTTTGAGGGATTCTTGTCATTTTCTTAATGCAATATGTTTTTTTTTACAGGGGCTGTTGCTGGTGACATGGATGAAGACCAATAACACAGAGGAGAGCAGGCTGCTTATTGAGAAATCACATTGTTTGAAAGCACATATAAAATCTGCACACAAGCAAGAGGCAAAATGAAGCCCTACTTTTGGTTAAAAATAAAATAGAATAAGAACAGTAGGTGTTTGAGTTCCACTAAGTAATAATAATTACATTTAAAGCACTCTGCAGTCAACTGGCTTTGAAGTGTGCAGAAAGAAAAGTAATGACTGATAAGTGTTTGTGAGTTCAATTTTTAATGGTCAGAAGCAATAACAGCTCTGTTTGATACTAATTAACAACTTATTAACTCTCTTCCAGCTTTGTGTCCAGTTGTACACTAAAATTACATATTTGACATAATTTTTTTGCTACTTGTATCATTGAGCATAACAAGTGAATGTCACTGTACCACAGTAATTTATGCATCATTATACAATTAGAAATGCTTGCTTACATAATTGCAAATCAGTTGTGTGGGTTTGAGTTGCATGTTGCACTTGTAACTGATTTGTAATAGAACCAAGATGTGAGACAATGTCTCAGTTATCTGCTCTTCTCCTATTAGTTCTGAAACAAAATTAGACTTATAAGAAACAGTCGAATGTCATTAGGCCACATAATTAATCAAAATTACTTAAAGTATCTGAAGCATTATTCATCTAGCAGATGTATTACGTGAAGCAAGATAAATCTACACATCATAACTTTCAGTTTGTACCTCGCACCTTTCTGTTAGCCTGGCTCAGATATGGAAAGATATGTATTAAAGATTTGAACTCAAGTCAGGTACAGCACTTTCCCTAAATCAGCTGTCTTGTGGCTGTCTCTGAGCAAGAGATTCTCTTCTCCTGGGTTTGCTACTTTGAGATTCCTGTGGCTATGTTTTATCTACCCTTGCAAGTTTAGTCTCAGGTCTAAGAACACATAGATTGGACCTCTTTCTATCCCCCACTGTACTGTTCAGGATATAGCAGGATTTAAAAATTACCTCTCAACTCATAAATCCAAAAAGCTCCATTGAAGTTAATGGAGCAACACCTCCTTGCTACAGCTGATGACCTGGCCCTCAGGCTGTTTCTCAGTGTTTATGTGCTGCTCCTGGTCTGTCTCATGTAGCATCATGTCCCCAGAATCACCTTAGGAGGGCCCAAGATCAGCTTTGAGCCTTGCCTCAGACCTCTGAGAGAAGGATCAGCCACATTCACCTTGCTGCCAAATAGTGGTTCTCGTTGTCAGGTGTTAGCAACAAACCTCCCCTGCCAGGGGCAGGTGTATGGCCTGACAGAATATGGGCTGTACCTGAGTTTCTTGCTCGAATCACTGAATGAATGCAAGGAGATACAGCTGTTTGGCCTGTTACAGCTGTTTGATGGGACCTTCACCCATGAGAGGCCCTGGTTCTGTACCCAGAGCTCCAACAATGGTAGAAACTGACTCAAATGCAAGAAAAAGTGGGAGATGAGGTTTGAAGGTTTAAGGATCAGCATCAAAAGACAGAGGTCTGTCCACATCAACAAGCAGTCCATACTTGGGCAATAGCATTGGGCTACAAGGGCTTCAGGGTGAGATTGCCTTTTGTTCTGACATATTTCCCCTGCCATTCCAGACTAAATACCAAGTCTAAATAGAAGAGCAGACAGGTGATTAAATTATCTGTCGGTGATTGTACAATTAGTGTATTTTACAAAAGAGGTAGCCTGCACTGCATGTCACCTCTCTTACTACTTTTCTCAGAAGAAAAGTATTCTCTATAAATTAGATTAGCTGTCACATGCTTTTGATTCTTATTAGTTATTTCTGAACCGACCAAGCAAGACATAAAGACACATCAACATTAGCATATTGCATGATAAGCACATTGGTTATCAGGAAAACACTACCTACACTGAGGTATGGAGCTGTCATGCTTTTATATTCTAGTCTTGAACAAAGAACAAGAATTAGCAACAAGAAAAAAACATGTATATTTTTAGCATATTCATGCTTATAGTCCGTGTAACCCTCCTACTTGACAATATGCTGTTGCTGGGCGTGTCAGAAAATTATATGACTTTTCCTTGTTACCTTTACTCCTACTTTTTTTTTCTTCAATGCTACTCTCTTTTCACAAGAATCACCCCTTTGTTTCTTTATTTAATTGATGGGGACAAAAACTGTGATGTGGTAATTCATGGAGGATATTCTCCAAGCTGGTGATTTTTATCTATATGGTATCTCTTTTTTTGTTCTCACAAGTTTCAAGAGGCACCACCCTCACGGATCCTTGCATAGGGGAGTTGATATATGATTTTCTTCTTTTCTTCTTTCAGATCCCTTGTCCCTCCTCTATAAATGAAGGGAGAGGCTTTCTGCTAGGGCCGCCAGTCCTAGAAAATTCTTCTGAACATTGATTTTCCCTTTTTGAAATGAAATTCATGAGTAACAACACACTATTTCTTCCTGTCTTAGTTTTATCTGTTGAGAATTTTCCATTTAGACTTCTTGATTCCTAAATAATGAAGCAATAAATTTCAGTTTCAGAAAATGTTGTTTCTTTGGGAGGAAAATAAGTTAAGTATTTTTAGAGTTCAGAATAACCTGTGGGTGGCCCTGGATTCTCTCCATGATCTACTGAGGATGAGATAAAACAGCCTGACCACTGTGAGAATAAAGTGGGTGAGAGGAAAACATAAAAATGTAGGGTTTTTTTCACATATAATTGCATCAGAAAAACTAGAGCTAAACTTTGCCACCGATGTCTTTTGGCTCAGTTGTCAAAGACAGTAGGTGTTCCCAATTTAGCATTTCTTCTCTGCTATATGTACTTCATTAAATAAAACCTTGAATACATTATAAAATATTTCTCTTATTATTCTGATTTTTTTAAAATTTTCTTATACAAATAGCCAGAAGTATTTAGCTTTATTTATATAAGATTTCTCCCAGTATGGAACAAGACTAGTTTTGATCCCACATATATTTAGTGTCTCACATCTAGATATTACAAAATCAAAGATGTAACCTAAGTCAATCCCTCTTTGTATTTATCCCTTCCACTTTCCACAGTATGCCCAGAGTAGAAAAATATCCAGATAAATAATTCTCATTTTGTTCCATGTGTACTTGTGATGTCCTTACAGACAGTGTTTTTAATTTTAAAAATGGAACTTTTTCTCTGCAAGCAGGATATTATGCAAAAAGACTCCAAATACATCTAAACAGCATGTTTTCTGCTAAAAAGTGGAAGAAATCTGGCATCATTGGTGCTAACAGAAATATTATTATTCATTTTAATGAAGCCAGGATTTCTTCCAAATATGAAAACTTTGAATATGTATTTTAATTTTCATGATTCCCCATATGTACACCAGAATCACATGATGCTACAGCTTCCCAAAATTTCAAACCAAGTAAAATTGGGTTGTGGATATCTTAGAACAGGCAGCTTCATAATCTTCAGGTGCTACAACAAGGGATCTATTCACTTAATAAGTCTTATTCAGCATTTTGTATTACCTCTGAGGCAAAAGTCCACATTATGGCACAATTTCTGTAACAGGAACATACGTTCAATGTCCCGAGTATTCGTGATTTTAAGTCACCCAGATTGTGTTACACAGTTTAGTCTTTCTACACTCATCACATCTTTCTGCAGAGAGGCTCATGAACAAAGAAGTTTCATATGATTACAAAAATCACTAAAAATCTACAGCCACCAGACTACTTTTCTCAGAGCTTAAATGTAACTTTGAGAGAAGCCCTTAGCATGTACTAACCCTCCTGCCACAGCAAGCTGGCTGCCTGATTGTCTCATCAAGAGGTAAAATGAGCACTGGGAAAAGTGATGTGGTAGGACAGAAGGAATACTAACACTTAGAAGCCAAGTGGAACTTCATAAAAAACACGACCCCAGAAAGACCTGGAAATGTAAGTTACTTTAGAGCCCTTTACAACACAAACATGACGAGAAGAGTAAGCCTACAACCACTTCTCACTGCTGAATATACTATAATAACTCATTACTTACCACTGGACACCCAAATCCTGCAGAAATTATGGGCTTGCAGGCAAACCTGGAGCCTTTGAGGAATGCTTAAAGATGTCTGAATTAGACAAAATATGTTTAAAATCTCATGTGGACAGAACTCTCCCCACTGAATGCCTTTAGAAGCCTAGGCATAAATTATTCCAACAAATGTCAACTGCTGGAGACCATAGGGGATTTTTTTTTTAAGTATTTTTATGAAATATTAAGTGTCACTTAGTGTAACTGTGTGATCTTGGTTGCTTAACTGACTTCAAGGGATTAATTTCTGTTCAAAGATACTCTCTGGAATTGAGGAAAGGGCAGTCAATGGAGTAATATGAGGCACACTAGCAGGTCCAGGTTGGAAGGATGAACTATCTGGGCTAAATGACATTTGAATAGATTTAACTGTGCAGTTCTGCAGGTCAATCAATCTTATTATGCCTTGTGGGCTGGTAGCCAGCATGTGAGGAAGGAACTTAATTACCTGAATAGGCTGACTAGAGAAACTTTAGACAATGGTATATGTAGCAGTTATAAAATAAATTGTTCTTTTCCCTGTGGATGTTTGGACACAAAAATAAAGATGTAATCAATAAGTGGACAAGACTCTGATTCTATGGTTCAGGGAAGAAGTTATGTACCAAGCACAAAAGACTCTCAGAAGACTTTGACTCACTTCCTAAAAGCTGACCATTTTCCTAACCGGCTAAACCATGCAGAATGATATGTTTATTATTTTGGCTAGAGCTATTTTCTGTCCTATTTAAAGTAAAGGGTAGTTGTGGTTAAAGTCTCTTAGAAGATCTGAATGTCTTCTCTGAACTAACAGAAGCTTTGGAGAGTGCACTGTAAATCCAGCACAGCTAAACACTCATGAAGCATTGCAGAGCCCAGGTATCATCAGCAGTCTTGGGAATCATGTGAGAAGAGAAATGTTGCAGACAGGGAGCCTATGCTCTGAGGATTACTGCCTGCTCAAGACGGCCTCAACAGCACATATGTGTAATAATTAAAGACCTCTTGAATATCTAGCCAGTGCTGTGACATACCTAAAAATGTCTTTGTTGTTTTTCTAACCACCCCTATTTTTAATTTAACTGTTCTTACAGGCACAAGTGCCCCTATAAAATGCATTTGATCATGTTTTCAAGTTGGAGATCAAAATACTAAAAAACTCGAAAAGAAGTATCCATTCCCAGTTGTAATGGTTTTACCTATTTTAATTTTATACACATGTAGGAAATCCCTAGAAGCAAAAGTTTCCTTAGAGTCATGCATTGTGAAGAACTGGATTTAGTTGAGATAGATCACAGAGGACCTTCATAGGTTGTAAAATTCAGGTGCAATTTTTTCTTCACATTGAGTATTTCTTAAAGCTTTTTAAACATTCAAACTGTATTTTACTTCCACTGAGATGGTGGCCATATTATGCTTTATATTTGAATACATTGCTCTTGCTGACACCAACGTGTCACCAACCAGCATGCTGGTGATAGAACTCGGTAAGAGTTGTTTGTCATAGGAATTCTACTCTTCCTATTGCTCCCTTAACACCCAGTTATACACCATAGCCGTACTACACATCCAGTATAACACATAATACTGTTGCACTGAAGTCTGACAAAGAATAATGCATTTCATCTTCATAGCATATGTCAAACACATCATACAGTGCAGCACATAACTGGCAGGTATACATACCTACACCCTCACATAGTTCCACTATTAACTAAAAAACCCCTACTTACAGGAAAGAATTCCAGATTTAGTAAAAAGTTATCAGAACTCTATTTGGTTTTACCTATAAACTAACTCATGTGTTTTCAAATTTATTTTTGTATTCACAACAGTGGTTAAGTTTTATTGTATGCAGGTCAGAAGGCAGTTTGGTAAATATAGAAATAGCACATTTTGTACTCCTCCACAGCAACTATGCAAAAATGTTATCAGGCAATTAATTTTTTCATTAAGAAGGCCCTAAATATTTTTCCATTTTCATTATCAAGATATTGTGTTCCGTAGCAAGAAAAAGCAATTCTTTATTGGTTGTGCAAAAGCAGGCTTGCCTGTTTATGTTTACCTTTTCTTTAACATTTTATTTTCAATAATAAAATGTCACTTTGACCTTATTAGAGAAACAAGGACCATCTACCTAGTGTTGCATGGCAGTAAACATGCCTGCAAACCGAATCCAAAAATGGTTGGTGAGTGTGTGAGGAGTCAGTTTCCTTTCTGTATGCTCAGCTTGCTCCGAGGCTGTGGAAGATCCTTGCATCCGTACACGCACGTGCAGAAACACAAAACCCCATGCACACGTGCTCATATCTGAACTCTGCAGTGCCTTTGCTATATCACTCCACTGTCATCACTAACCCTAAAGGTAGATTCCAAGTACTAGCTGGAAGCAAGGTGTTCTTCTACGCACCTTAAGATCCCAGAGAGGGACATTAAAGCACAAACAGATTATGATGTGCTACAAAACTTGCCACTTGTGCTAGCTCTGGGACACAAACCAGGTACCTGAGCCTCCAGAGCACATTTGTCCCACAGACACATCTGCTCTTTGCCATAATGGCCACTACTCTTTGAAGTGGATGACTTGCTGGGGAAATTAGACCCATTCAAACCCCGTCTACTGGGACCACATCCGGCTTCAGCAGAAAGAACCCATTTTCAAAGAAGCTTTGGCTCTATACCATGCTAATGGCAATATATTAGAACCTTAATTCTGCTCTGACCTTTCTCTAGCACACTTCACAACTGACTGGCTGCTTCTCAGGAAACAATGCAATGCATTTATGTAGCAGATGTCAGAAACAATACAGCTCTGATACAACAGCATTTCTAGAGAGATCATGAAAGCATAAATGAGTAAGAAAAAGGTTATCCTAAGGTTCATCTCTTTCTCCAGTCCAAAATGGAAGAATTTTTTGAAGCATGCTGAATTTTAAAGTTACCCTTTGAGAAAGTTTGGCTATCCCAGATGAAATAGTTTATAAACCAATTTAAAATGCAATGGGGAGAAAAAGTACCAAGCACACAAACAAAACATACGAAAAGACCTGCACTTGTACATTGTTAGTCATTAATCTTGGTTAACTCCTCAGCTGCACAGAGCTTGCCCTGGCTCTGCAAGAGGACTAATTTCAGATGGCCAGAGTCTTCCATAACTGCAGAAAATATTCAGTGAGTATAACTTTAGGCACCCAACTGTTACTCTTTTCATCTCACTTTCTCTGTTAGCACTGATATTGGTTTAATTAATGAAGAAAAAATTGTTAGCATTATTAAAGAAAGTGTTAAAAAATGCCAACACTCATATTTACTCACTAATCTTTCTGTAGACCAGTGAATGACATTCTGATTTCTTTTTTTTTAAAGCAGGAGATAATCCCTTTTAAAACAGAATTTCTCTTTTGCTGAATCTTTATACTGTATCTTGTTTGTTCTGTGTAAATATATATTTCAGCAACTTACTTTTTGTAAGTTGGGCTTGCACAAAGAAAGAACAGTGTTCAGGTCTGTTCTGTATTTGCGAGCTGATTTACACAAGAGCCATGGAAAAGCTTCCATTTGACCTGAATCTAATTCATCGGTCAGAGTACATAATTTTGGGGCTTTTTGCCATATTTCTTCCTAAATGCATACCTTAAAGCCATCATGATTCCTAATTAGATGAAATATAACAAGACATATAATTACTTTCTTTGCATCTGTTCATACATACACATTTCCTCATCAGTGGAGATTCCATTTCTTGGCCTTTAAATGTGGAAGATTTTTAATTAGCAATGAAATGGTCTTTTTACTTCACTTACTTTTAGTTGCTTTTTTAATATACCACTGTGCCTTCGGTTTCTCATATCCATGTCCTTTCCTTTGATTTTCGAGGCCTGTGATTTTCTGTGGTGCTTTCTAAGATAAAAACTCCCTCAGGAAAAGATGGTAAACATCGAAGTACAGTACAGAAAATGTCAAAAACAGGCATTCCTATGTGTCTGATCTGTTTGGTTTCCTACTCATAATCAATAAGAAGAGCATGTGTTCCCTTTCCACTGTCAGTGTGAAATAGGGCAGATCCCAGAGCACATTTTCTTTATATTTAACCAAAACCTGACATTTTAATAGAGATAAAGGTTTTATGTACTAGACATGAGGTATTTCACTTTATCTGCCACTCCTGACAACTTTTTTAACTTCCCTTGAAACAGACTTAAACAGGAAACTTTCAATGTTTGTGCGTTCTATTGCCCTCACATTCATTTGTGTACAATCACATTAAAAGCTGAAAGAAGCATGGAAATCAACAGCATCCATGACTTCTGTGCTAGTTTTTAGAGCACTCTAGCTCAAGATAGGGTTTAAAAAGCCAACAAATGCTCTCTTCCTCTTTATTCCTTCAATGTCTTCTACTGGGGGAGGAAATAGATTTTCTACTTTAGCAGTTATTCTGAAATGTAAAAAAAATTACTGACCCAGGACAAAAAAGGAATGCCAATTTTAAACTGAAAATCCAAAAAAATTCTATGACACAAACAAAGGATTTCTTGTTTTTATATTTAAGTATGGTTTCAAATTAAAAATTAATTTAACTAATAGAAAAATAACTCAAACAGAAATTTCAAATATATATATTTAAAAATACCAAAACCAATCTTGTAAGAATTTGAACATATAAAAAAAGGTGATGCTTACAGCAAGTGCCTTAGGGTTGCCATATATGTAATTTATTTGGACTTTTTTAATCCATCTTTTGTGACCTAACATATTTGACAAGGGCGTTATGGCCTATTAAGATATTCCAGTCCCCCAGTTCCTTTCTTGCAAAATAAAATGGGTTGCAATATCACAGCTCAGTCAATTTCTCCAACTGAAATCTTAATTGAAAGTATAACTGAAAACATCTAAGTGCTAATCACTGCAAAGCACTGATAGACTCACTCAAAAGTGGTGCAAAGATTTCAGGTCAGGAGCACAAAGATGAACTTTATTGCCACAGTGACAAGGGCTTGGATGCCATTGAGTCACTTCTGTGTTGGAAGATGAGAAGGGAAAAGAAGCAGCCAAGAGAGGAAATGACAAAAAAATAGCAGAAGAGCCTGGCTACTCACTGTAGCAGCTGATGTTGACAATTCCTTCTAGAAGCAAGGTTTCTGCCATCATCTCCTAACTGTTTAAAGCCGGGCTCCACACCACACCATCACCTGCCTCCAGAGCAGCATCAGCCACCAGACAGACTTCCCAGGACATTGCTGCAGACCACAGCCGTTTTGTTGCTGCCAACCCTCTCCCTTCTTGGAAAACCACATGCCTTGTCTTCAGAGCTGTCTCTACTCCGTCTGCTCAGGAATTGGGAATGTGTCACTGAGGGGCAGGTAGACAGATAGAACACATTCATTTCTTTAAATGAAGCAGCTGTTTGCTTCAAAGCATCAGGCTCAGTCCCCTTACAAACTCAATGCTGTTTAGGGTTTCAAATTGTGCCTGTCTTTGCAGCTCACACCTGCTAAAGCTGATGGCTCCACTGCCAGGATTTCAGTTCTCCATTCCCTAGCAAATGTGCTTGGCTCCACATTCCCATCTTCACTTTCCAGTGTACATTCATATTTGTTCCCACCTGTGATGGAACTAGATTTCATTTCAGAGGACAATGACTTCCATAAAGTGGAAATATTTCTCAATTTGATTAATTATCTATTCACTCACAGGCTTTTCCAGGTGGCCTCCAATCTGCAAGATCGTGAACAGCTTTCCCTTTCAACCTTTAAGTATACCATAGCTAAGCAGGCAGCTCCTTTTCCTGGAAATATCAGACCCAGATGCCTACTTCTCTGGCACTTTTCCTGAAGCGTTACATAGTGATACTCGCTCACACTGATGATGTATGTCAGGCACACAAAGCTGCAAGCTTTAGGGCATTTAATGCCGCAATTCTGAAATGTTGTTTTCTTGCCAATCTCTTATAATTAGATCATGATAATTACATTTATGTAAAGAGTAAATCACATCTTCAGTCTTTACCACTTTATTACTCCGTCTCTGTTTTCTTCCTGCTGCAGAAATTTAATTGACTCAGCAGAAATTGTTACATTTTCCTGATGTAGGCCATTCTATCTGTTTTATAGGTTCATATGCTCAGACTTATGGTTAACTATATTGCTATGATCCATATGAGTTGTGACCCTTAGTATATCATGATGATGTGCTGAGGTTTTTTGAAGGTGGGATAAAGGGGCAGAGTATACTTTCTAACTGCAGTGTAGAAGGAAGAAAATGGGCACTTCCCACCGATTATATCCTCTGACCTAACAATGGCTGCCAAAAACACCCATCCTTGTAAATATTTTCTATTTCTAGTACTGTTGAACAGTTGGAGGTATTAGAAACAATAAAGGTATGTGTTGGGCACAGATCCACAGGAAGCACTTAAGGCATGTAGACAGTTTAAGCGGAGTTCTGTTGTTCACCAACAAAATAAGTCTTATTAAGAACTGTGTCTTTCTGGTACATTTTTTATTCAGTGCACATTCTTGAATATTTAATTACACACACAAATACAAAGAGTTTAAAAGAAGCAGAAAAACAAAATACCTTTCTACTACTACACATCAACCAGCTGCTTCTCCATCTGGTGCATTCTGTCTGCTTCATTAGTCCCAACCATATTTACCTGAGACCTGACTTTACTGAGGTTCCTGAAAACCCATTTCTGATTGAGGACTTGTTCATGGAGTTATCTCTATATCTGCTTATGCTATACAATTTCTCAGATAAAATATGACTTTGAACATATGTGCTTGTTAGCTAAAGAGTATATTAGTCTCCTTTTTTTTCTCATCTAGATCAAACTCTAGTACTGTGAAAAAACAAAATCCCCCTGACACCCAAACGTCAGAAATATGCAATGAAAACTGCCTTAGCCATTTTTATATTTGTCTCCATAGAAAAATATGATCTGATGCAAATATTGCATCTTGAAAGTTGCAAGAAACAGTTAAAAGGCAGTGCAAAGGTGCAACCCTTTCACAGCAGAACTACAGTCAGGGAGGTTCACGTGTGTTATCCATCAAAGGTGAATACTGAAAATACCTACCCCGGAGGTAACAGATAGTGTGTATATTAAACACCCAAGAAGTGAGCAATAATGCCTGATAGCTGTCAGTGTTCTGTACCTGATCTTCTCTTCAGTGTAATTAATTGGAAATTTTTCTCTGTCTCGAACAGTACCAGTGCTGGGCCCTGCAGTCTCTAAACGAACCTGCTGTAAAATACTTCCTAGTTTCTTTCTCTATTAGTGAGAACATACTAATATTAGACCTGAATGTTTCACCTGAGTGACTTTGTTCACTTCTGCTACACTAAAAATAAAGGGATTACTTACCTACGCAGTCAATCTAAAACTTGCCTAGCTCTAGCAGACAATGAGTTTTTAAAGGTGGAAGAGTACCTCACTACACAAATACAGTTGAACGTTTTAGGATCACACACCAGTGGGAACTAGGTATCTTGGGTTCCTACAGAAGTTTAAGGCATGTAAGTTTGAAATCATTAGAACGTTTTTTTTATACCTGAAATACATATGCGTAAAGAAGACTCACAGAATAAAAAAAAAACAACAGAACCCAACCAACCAAAACATAAAATAAAAAAAAAAAATTAAAACAACAACAACGACAACAGCAACAAAAAGAGTGCATGTAAATGCACCCAGTGAGGGCTTCATTCCCTAGCATAATATATGTTATTCTGTCAGGGACTCCTTGTAAAATGGCAGCTCCGGGCACAAACCTGATGCAAAATAAATTCCGTAATCTAGCCTCCATTAGTTAGATCATTCGCAGATTTTGTAAACAGTAGCCGTAAGCACATTTATGAGGTTCTTTATTCCCTCCTATTGCTAAAAAAAAGAAAAAAAAAGAAAAAAACTTATTAATGTATGCCACCAATAAACATATTTTTAAATGTATGAAACTTCTGTTCAAAAGAAAATGCAAGTATTGCAAAAACTTTTGTTAAGTTAGGCAATAACGCCCTATCTACACTGTTTCTTTTACTTAAAGCCAGGACCAAAATACTTGTGGTCTATAAAAGTGCTTTCAACATCTCACACTTAGCAAAATGGGGTGAGAATGTAAACAAGCATATCTAAATTAGTATTGTGAACTTACTAGTTTGTATATTTTGCAAGTTTGTTTGAATCTTTTGCTTTGAACTAGAACGGCATGATTTATGTTGAAGAACCCCCTCAAAAATATTCTTTGTGAAGTGCTTCCAATATAGGAAAAAAATACTCCCCTCCCTCTCACCCTTGTCTTAGATACACTACAATATTTTGTACCTTCTCTTTATCCAGCTGATCTATTATCTTGAGGGGATTGTATTTCTGAAAAGCTAAAAGAAACATTCATACATCACCCATAGATCACAAAGTTCACATTGAATGTAGATGAAATGTTTAAATTTGTGCTCTACAAAATATCACAGCTTCCTTATCACCCTGTTCCACCCTTTCCATCCCTGTTTCTTCTCTCACTGCGATACCTGCACGAGGTTAAAGAGACAAGGTCAAAAATAACTAAATGGTAGACAGTCTACCAAACACTTAGAAAAAAATCAGTCTTATCCCCAGTTAATTCTGAAATCTGGGCAGGTAGTTAGTCCTGTAAGGGGCCTGATCTGCAGAAAGCACAAATCAGTGTCACTTCACTGGAATACAATTAGACCAACTTCACACCATCTAAGAATATGCTTTGGGATTTAGTTTAGCTAATTCCAGAGCTAAGAAAAAGCAATCCTTGATTCTTAAAACCAAGGTCAACTTAGGCAAGCAGTAAGTTATTGCTTGCTTGCTTTGTTTATCACTCACAGTGTTGTTATTTTATCTTTTATTAAGAAAGGAAAGATAAGTGCTTTAAGGTGTACCTTTCAACACTTAAAGCATTTTATAGGCCTGTGTAGACAAATGATGCTATCGTCAAAGTCAATAATAAGAAAATGTACTCTGTAAATTGTATTTTATTCTCACAGTTTAAGGGTTTTGGTATTTTTTAATAGCTGCAGGGATTCATAATGCAGGTATATGAAAATTAGAATTTCTTCTTATTTTGCAAACTTTTTATTATGCATGCTATAGGCAAGCTAGAAAAGATAGGTACAGCAGTGATTAGGAAGGGATATATTATTGCCACATTATAACGCACAAACAAGTTTTATATTTTTCTGCATAGTACTAGAAGCTCAAATTTATTGAGTCATAGAATCTTATCATCACTCAGCTTTTAAATTAAGGCAGCATTCATTGATTTATACCAGACATAAAGAAGTTCCTTTGTCACAATTCTTTCTAATACACAGGGTATAATTCTGATAAAGTATGAGACTATGCAATAGGGTCATTAAGAATTATTTGCATGCATGTAAAAACAAAAGCAAAATATGTTCGTTTTTACTGCTAACCTCTTCAAAGTGACGGCTCCTTATTATCTCTTATTATGTACTAAAAAAATATTCAACAAATATGATTGAACAATTTTTGACTTTATAGGGTTTACAGATAAAATGTAGATGCAATATATCTAAAAGCTAGAAATACATCTATGAGAAAGGGATGTAATCATATCTTCTCTTGTTAAATATGACAGGGTAAAGAAGATCATGACAGAGACTACTGTGATAGCTAAAAATTCACTTACTTGTCTGACTGGTAATAAGTAGGCATCTTATCCTATTTTCTAAAAGCAGTGAACAAATGCCCAGGGATTAAGTTAAAAAAATAGGTAAAAGTGTGTGGTTACATAATTTTCACTTCTTTTGAGGCCGCAGGTTGCATATATGAGCATTCTTGTGAGCTTTATTTGTTCCCATGAAGAAAGCTTGCAGATCATGGTTACTGTGTATATGCATACATTCTTGATTGTACGTCATATTTACTGTTGTCCTCATATTCACGAAGAACAGTGAACATTTTCAGAGGTGCTGTAGTAAATAGCACCTGTAGAAAAGGCATCATTGTTTGGTCCTATACTTATAATCCTCCTTCAACACCACCTCCCCCAACCCAAACTAACAACCAAAGCCAAAAAATCATTTATTCGAAACTGTTCAGAATGTTGGAAAACTCCTTCAAGCTGAATTTAAAAAATAAATACTCCTGTTCATTGAGAAGATTATGGAGAAAGCACAGATCAGAATGATCAGAAGTCAGAAGCAGTGACAATATTGGAAACGTTCTATACTGAAATACTTTACAATATACCCAGCAGTCAATTTTAAAAATTACAGCCCACCAATGCTAAGACAAATAAACACTTCATGATAAACAAATGCCCCCTAGAAAATCAGAGAGCATTAAATGCATATACGTTAAATGCATATATTCTAGTTTTTAAATAAAACAAAACAGCACAACATAGTCTATGATTTTGATATTGCATTTGTAAACTTTTGATATGAGGCTTACTGCTATTGTTTCAAGTAACCCAGGTACCATATATGTAAATGTCATATAAAATGGACTCCAGTTAATTTCTAAGAGGGGCTGAAATACTCTCTCTGGTTGAAGAAAAGTGCATGTGAAAAGAAGCATATGCATTGGAGATTTTTTTTCCTAGTAATTTGATTTGACATTGTGCTGGGTGCTTGCTATTATTTCTTATTTCAGCTGTCCCCAGTTATCAGGAAGGAATTATCATCTCTGTCATTTAATGCATTGCAATTCCATAAATATGAATGGGGATAATTTAATGAATATTCTGATGCTAGGTGGATCTTAGTGGTGAAACTGAACAGAACAGAGTAGGAATTAGATCGATAGAATTGCAAACATTAAAAAGAAGGAAATTGCTTGACAGTTACAGTACTAAGCTCTCCTAAGTTATACTTTGGTCTTGTAAAACACTTTTCATGCTATTTTAATTAATAAAACTGTTATCTACAATTCATTAAATAAAATCCATGTGTCTATTATTCAGCTTGAAAAATGGTGGAAGTCTCTTAAATAATGGAACAACTTGAATAGAATAAGAGAAAAACATCAGAAATGCTCAGTCTGTAATGATTTTATTAGCTCTTCTATTTCTTTTCAAAGTCAGTTCAGTTAGTTTATCCTGCATGGGAAATCACACTTAAATTAACTTTGCTGTCTTTGCATGAAAGATGACGCAAGATGATTATGTGAGCTTTTCAGCTTTCCAGCAGACTGGCAATAACAAAATCCAGCAACATTGTTTATATCTTAGTAATGGCATATCTATTTCTGTAATCAATATTCGCACATTGCTTCATTTCAAAAGAGCCCTCTTTCTTAGGATTGCTTAGAGACGGGCGGTGAAGGAGTTGGAGAGGTGCTCAATTATACCAAAGGAGAGCGAGCGTGGCACTATATTATACATCAGATTCTTGGTATTTCAGCTAAAATTGTCTTTTATGCTTTTTGGTGGAAGTTAAATTGCCATAGTCTTGAGTTATAAATAAGTATATGGGCAGTCTTTCATAGAACACCTTTTTAACACTAAGACATTTGCATGTCACAATTACTGACCTGGAGTCAAGCTGAGTTTTGCTGGTTTTCTTCCAATAATCTGGAAAAAATTCAAAGGATCTCATGATAAATTATAAAACTCCAAGGCTGAGTCTAAAGCAGAGTTACTGGCAAATGCCATGCTGATTTACCTGACATTAAGATGAACATACGCAAAAAGATTATGAGAATAAAATCTTCTTTCAGCACAAGGCTAACTCCACTCTTTCCTGGAATTTGACTGCCTTAGCTAATAATATACAGCATCTGAATAACTTATTATCTAGGGTATAGGTATTTGCTCTTGGACTTGATTTGACTTTTACTCCACCGCATTCATTTGGAGACACTAGTGGAAATCACACCCTTAACTTTATAGGTGCTTTCCAATGCTTCTTAATAATGGTGTTTATTATTTTCAAATAAACCACTGCTGATCAAAGTAGCAACAGACTTAATTTTACTTAACACATTTTTGACATTAAGAGAAAAGTTGTAGAAAAAATCATTATTAAAATACATGATTTAAAGCAAACACTTTATCCCGTTGGTCCATGCACCAATTTAGACTCATATATTTTCCAAGTTTTATTGGAATTTCTTTCAAACCAGTTTTAACTCTGCACTTGAGTCTTCATCTAGAGGACCTCAAAATGACAAAAAATCCAAAATGCACAATATGCATAAGTGCTTTAAATTCTGATACAGTTCAAACACAGCAATGCCTGTATTTCCTGTCTCAAAATGTTTTTACCTGCACTGAACATTTTACTGACAATTTTAAATATAGGATTTAGAGGATTAAGTAAAATATATGCCTTAAAGCCCAATTCAATTTCCTGAGTTGCACAGCATACTACTCTATTATATAATGAGATATCATATTGTGTTTGTCACAGGGAGCAGAAGTGATAGGAGAAATATGTTGCTCCACTTTCAGCACAGATCATACAAACCTAATTGGAATAAATATATTTCTGATATTAAGTTCATAACAAGATTTGTCATGGGCAGTTAAGAAAATATGTAGACAGTATGTCTCACAGAAAATATTTGCTGAAACTAGGTTTTATTTATTTTTGCATGATTTACATATCATTTAGTCTATGTTATGTTCATATACAGTAACAGGACTCCAAGTTGTATGAGTGTTTACTCATCAAGTCATTTGTAGTTACTCTTCCCATGGTGGATTCATCTGTTCAGGTGAACTGTTCACTCAAGATTTATATCTGATAAAATATAGATTGGTAATTGACAACCGCAACGTCTTTCACATAAATTGGGTGACTCACGCTTGTTAACAGCTTAATGATAGCTAAAAAAGATAACACTCTGAAGAACTTCCCCAGTTTGTGTTTTTGCACAAGAAGTGCAAGTGAATACAACAGTTTATGATCTTTCTCAAATTATTTTTACAACTTAAGGTGAATCACTGTATCCTGGTAGTTGATTAAGTACACTTACAATAGGAATCAAGAAATAATTTCAGCTATTTTCAGTATGTTAAAAATAATTTTAAGAGGAAACTTGTGTCAATAATAATATAAGATTTTGTATTTAAGATTTCTCCTGATGACAGAATTATCTGTCCTGAAATATGGGAAACATATTTCAAATAACCCAAACAACTGAAAAAACCCCCAAACCCTAACCCACTTTTTCTTTTATTTTAATGCCTGCCTAGCAGGTTAGGAGATAAAAAGCAGGCTTGATTTTTATTTCTCCCTGCTAGATACAATTGCAGATTTAGAGAACTGTATGCTTTTCTTTTAGAGCCAGCATTTAAACTCTGTCAATACACAGAATTCTGAAAGCAATGAAAGAATTAAAAAAAGGAAAAAAAAGGAGAGAGAAAGGAAGCTGGACAGCTGTTATTTTTGGTTAAGGATATTATAGTTTATAAAGAAAGCTCCCAGAGAAGAATGCAATGTTTATGTGCACATTCCTTACAGATGATAGTCATTAAAGAGAGGCTTTGTGGTTAACCCCTGTCAATGGGAATGTATGGATTCTGGTAGGAAAAAGAATTATATACTACCACAATTTGTAGGAAAGTTTTATTTTTAAAGTATTGACTACATGGTTATGAAAAAAGATGTTTGAGGAGAGCAATAGAGAAATGAAGATTTGCTCTTGCTTCTCCTCAAATCAGTAGATGAAATAAGCCCTTCTGATTTAATAGAGGAAAATCTAGTTTAAGAAATTTTATGCTAAAGGTAGAGAACCTTTTCTAATTTTATATTCAACTTACAGTACATTTCTATAGCATGAACTTAGGATACTTTTTTTAAAAAAAATTAAATTCAATTAATTTTAGATGTTTTGCAGCAGATTCTCTAGGTCAGAAAGGCATTTTGGTAAATATCTGGTGTTTGACAGATTCGACTAGGGTTTGCTTTGTATCAACAGCTTAATAAATTATTCTGTAACAGAAGCCAAATCAGACACATATAATTATTTAAAATTGTAGAATAATAATCACTACTGTCTCAAATAAATCATAATATTACAGAGAAGTTGTTTTCCTCCTCTATTTGATGGATTGACTTTCTGAAGAAAAAATAAAAGAAAATCAGAATCACTGAATGAATGACAGAATAATGGAAAGAACTCCCTTTGGGGTTTTCATAAAAATTTCACTTCCCCGCAGTCATACAGCCCTTCTGTAACTTCTATTAGGATGAACCAATATAAAATAATTTGCACAGTATTCCACATGTTATTGCACATTGATACACCTGCCCCAGAAGTCTGAACACATACCTAATCTTAATCAGATGGTAATAAGCTTTAAAGAGAAAGAAGCTGATATGCGAAGTTTAATCTCTTCTTATGTCTTAAGAAGGACAATCAGGGCTGAATTTCATAAAGACATTTTAAAAATCCATGTATTATACTGTAACGTGGAAGAAACACTAATTTTTGCAGACAAAAGGATGAGATTTACAAATATATGCACGCACAAATCCAACTACTTTGTAGGAACAAATAACTTGTCCAGTTTTAACTGCATTTGATATTGCATAACAGCAGAAATTATGCATGAGCAGAGTTTTGAAAAAGCACATTCCAAAAGAAAAACTGAGATTCTGCTTTTTTAAAATTATTAGAATATCTCTGAAGAATCATCTAATGTTCTAGGACTCTCATTAAGTGGGTTACATTCTGAATGGTTCCTAAGTTAGTTGTCCCATTCTCACTGAAATCAATAGCAATCAGCACCTGACTTAGCACAAAAGACTCAACCTTATTTAGGCAAATTTTTGGGTTTAGGTGCTTTCTTCACTGAAAGGATAGTTAAGCATTGGAGTGCGCTGTCCAGGGGAGTGGTAGAGTCACCATCCCTGGAGCTGTTCAAGAAATGACTGGATGTGGCACTTAATGCCCTGGCCCCGTTGGCGAAGTGGTGATTGGCCAAAGATTGGACTCGGAGATCTTGGAGGTCTTTTCCAACATCAGTGTCTCTATGATTCTATTCTATGATCTCTAGTTACCTGGTGTAGCATCTTAACCTGGCTGTGGGAGACACTGTGTGACATTAGCTGGGATATCTTCGATACAGCATGGCACGATGTGGTGTAGAAACATCCTGCTGTAAACCAGCAGAGGGGGAAGTGACCAGCTGCTGGGGATGTCGCTGCTGGTGTTCTGCACCATGTTGGTCAATAGATCTTTCCACTTTTAAAGATCACAGTAAGTTAAACAAACTAAATGTACAATGGGTTTCAATCCAGCTAGTGTTACACCTCTGCATATAGGGTTGACACGGGCCCAGATCTTCAGTTGTTATAAGTGGCTATCAGTGGAGAAACACGAACTTGGAGCTGCCTTGATTTACACTTGGAATATGCTTGGATTTGGGTTGATCGCTTATTGGTTTTAGCTTGGGTTTTGGGGTTTTTCTGTGTTGTTTTTTGGGTTGGTTTTGTTGGATTTGTTTGTTTGTTTTTGTTTTTGTTTTTTGTTTTGGGAGGGGGTTGGGGGAGGAGTTGTCTCTCCCATTTCTTTTCCCATAATCTGTGTTTTTTATATCTTTAGTCTGCCCATCTGACCAGCCTTCTCTTTACCTATTCACCTATGTTTGGGCACTACATGTTGTTGCAGTATCACGGCTCACCGGCCGCGTGGGGCTAGCTCGGTGGCCGGGAGCGCGCGTTCTTCCCTGGCCGCTGCCGTGGGTGGCTGGGTGCTGCTTCGGTTGCGGGAGGGTGAGCGGGGGCTCACACAGGGCCCGCTTCACCCACCGGTGACGAGAGCGCCGGAGGAAGCAAAAGAGAAGAGAGGGGCTCCTCAGGGTGGAAGGACGGGGTTTATTCCATGGTCCAGAAGCGGGGTTGGAGAGCCGGGGGGTGAGGAACGGGGAGCGGGGGAGCAGGGGATGAGGGAGAGAGGAGTAGGGAGTGAGGAGCTGGGGACGGGGAGTGGGGGAGCGGGAGTGAGGAGCGGGGGATGAGGGGTGAGGAGCCGGGGATGAGGAGCAGGGGAGCGGGAGATGAGGGAGAGAGGAGCTGGGGATGGGGAGTGAGGACCGAGGGATCAGGAGTGAGGAGCGCCGAACCGGGCGTTACAAGGAGTTTTATACCCGCCTTGAGCGGGGCAGAGGGATACATTCAAATGGCCCAATCCAGGCAGGGACAGGGGGCCGTACATAGGTGGGGGAAAGGTACCGATAACCAATAACCACGGGTTCTCTGGAACCTGACCAAAGTTGGGCAAACTAGGGAGAACAGGGAAAGGTGTTCTGGGAGCTTCAGAGGTCTCCTACCCTAAGCAGAAGGGCAGGGAGATGCGGCAGGGTCCAATCAACGGGCCCTCCCTATGAACTCTGCCACAGCCTAGCCAGGGAGTGCAGGCAGGCTGTGATCCACCACAACATTGCAGGATGTGAATTAACTTAATGTTTAAACCTCGAAAGGTAATAATCCCATTTTGCAAGACTTTGTTTAGACTTCATCTAAAATCAGCAAGAGCAGGATATGTAAAACTGGAAAAAAGACTTAATGAGGACAGACTTAATAATATACAACTACATGAAGGGTTAGTGGGGGAAGTGAAGATATGAACCAAGAATGAACTCACTTTCACTGCTATATTCAAATATAAATTGCATGCATGAGCTAAAATGATGAACGCAGACATGAAAGAGGAAGAAAAAGTGAAGCGTTTGTTGAGACAGAAAGAGATGTCTGAAAATTTTGCATACAACACTTATAATTCTTATTCCAAACATAAAATAACTGTATCATATCAGTTCTTTCTCACATCGAATAGGAAAATGCTGAGAGATGGGAAGGAAAAGGGTGGTAAAAAATTCTTCAGTTACAAATGTAGCACTGCATTACATGGTGTTACTGCTTAATACAAAAGAATTATTTCAAACCCTTTCTTCAGTTTCTAGAAGGCCTTTCTTTAACTGTATTATCACCATCAGACAAATCACATCTTTTTCTTGCTAACTGGAAGATGCAACTTTATAACTGAATTAAAAAGCTCCTGTGAAACAATGATCCAGAGCACTGTCTAAAAGCATTTGTTAGGACAGTCTTTCATTCTGTGGTTGTACATGCTCAGGGCACTGTTTTGGACAGGGACTAATGGAAGATTGCATTTTGATGGCTAAAGATAGTTACAAAAACAAGAGAGAAAAAATTGAAATGTCTTTTTTTTTTGCAATATATCACAGTGCTTTGTAGTGGGAAAGAGCAGCTTTTAAAATAACAAGATGCAGATGAGGGTGTGCACTCTTACAACCTACCCTCTTAGAAGGCGGAGCAGAATAAAAGCAAAGAATTTGAAAACTTAAATATTAGCTAAGAAAGGATGAAGAAATGTTCTTCCCCAGAGAAAGCGGTTGATGAAAAAGGAGATATCTGTCATTTTACACCTGAGCAGTAATTAACAAGCTCTTAGTCCCAACAACCATACTTACAGATTAAGCAGACTTGCAAGTCCTGGACTTCTCAGGTTTTGCTAACTTCTTCTATAACCAGTGTTACTACTAAGCACAGATTCCAATAGTTGGATTCTTTGTCTTGTTCAACTAACGTTGTATTCAATTTTTAGAGAAGTCTCTGTCTGGAAATATAACGAACATGCCTTACATCTTTCAATCACAATGCACTTTATTTATTGTAAGGAATTTCACTAGTGTGCACTTTCTGAACAAAAAGAAATATACTTATATATCTATATAGCTCTTTACTTAAATACACATATATATGCAGATATATTTATATAGTAAAAGATAAGCATAAAGCATTTCTGGTAATCTAATATCAACTAGAAGAGGAGGCGATACAATTAAAAGCTACTTCACTTCTCATACTGAGGAATAGCATGGTTTAATAACACCAGACAAAGGTGGAACTATTCTGGAAAACAAAGACTATAAATTAGAGTGGGTGTTTCAAAGGTGGGCAAGAGACTGAGCAGTAATCCAAGTTTTGAAGTACCTGACCCATACAGCCTCTCACAGGTCTCAGCAGTGGAAAAGGTTTGCTTTCGGGATCTCTGTGGCTTTTCATGCAGCTCAGATGCTGAAGAATATGAAATAGGACTAAGATGTGCTTCTCCAGTTTTCTTATAGTTCTGCTTTTTTTTTCTCTTTGGATGTCCCCAGACAATTCAGGACATAAAGAAGCAGATTCATACTCAGACATTTTGTAGAGAGATATTGTCTCTGAAGTTCTGATACCACACAATGATCCCTTCTTTACTCACTGCAATTTGAGGAGATCACCATTGCAAACATGGGACATCTTGAGCACTGGAAAGAGTGCAGATAAAAAGAAAGGTAGACAGACCCAGATGACACACAGCTTTTACAAAATACCCATTAAATGAAAACGTTTTTCTAAAAATCCCTAATGTAAAGCCAGATTATGCCACAGAGTTTAGACATTTGAACTTAATGAAAAGGTAGAGAAAGATCATCTAAAATCAGTTGAAACTGGGAAACAAAACAAAACAAAACAAATAAGCAAACAAAAAAATCCCTTATTAAACCTTCTATAAACAAGGTGAGACCAAAGACTGTAAACTCTTGATTTTATAAACCTGAGCTACAAAACAAGGGCCAAGTTATTGGTATGTCACTTCTCTTTGAAATTAATTTCATTCTGCAGTTCAGCACAATTAAATCTTTGCCTTTAAGGCATCAGTGGAAAGGAATGGGAGTTATTTGCTTTTTTTCCTCCCTCTTCAATGACATCTCTTCAGTAGCAGACAGGAATTTGCCCTCTGTTTTCAGTTTGTATAACATCATACTGTGCTTAAATAACCTACAGGGTGAAATTCAACCTGATGTAGCTCCAGCTCCTTCAGGAAAATACGGCTATATTTTCCTTAGCAAGTTACTCTTCTGAGGTTTGATATAACATCTGAAATATTGCATTTTAAGGATCAAAGGAAATGTCACCCATAGGGGACAGTGATGCTGAAAAATACAGAAGCCATAGCTCCTCACAGAGGAACAAAGTTTAAATAAAGATATAACAAACCCAACAATGCGGGGTCACAGTACACTGAGAAAAGTCAAGCAAACACGAATGGGTCATGTTCCACTTACAGTCCTACAAATTACACCTAGTAAACATCCTTTGAACAACCATAACTTTAGTCTACTTTTCTAAATGTTCAGTGTATGTACTTCCTTTAGACAGAGGCTTATAAACAGAGCATGTTTTTTTCTCTTGAGAGTTGCTTTTTTCTCTTCTGTCTATCTATATCATTTCCATGCTCTGTGGAAAATCTGTTTCAAAGTTAAATTCAAGTAAGGAGGACTAATTAGTCAAATTTCTAAAAGAGTAAAGCCAATCCACATATGTATCAAGTACAGGCAGATAGGGCAATCCTAGAATGTAAAGATGGAAATCAAATAAAAAAAATATTAAAAAATTCCAGAAGATAACTTTTGGGACTTCTTATCTTAGAACAACTGCACAAGCAGTACATAATTGCTACAAAAGATTGTTTTTTTCACAGCAAAGAATGTATCCAATGAATGCATCATTGCTTTGCTTTTTTGTTATCCAATATCAAATGCAACTTCTGCAATTGTATCCCTTATTCAGAGGAAAAAGTGTACGGATCTGTAGCCTTAAAACAGTTGACATAAGCAGAATGCTGTTTACAAGCCTGCTTGGTCAGTATTCTCATATTATTCACAATAGGCACTTAGGTTATATGATGCTTTTTTGCATCTTGCTGGATGATTTGAATTTATTTAAAACAGGAGGATAATAATAAACAACAGGCAGTAATTAAGAGCAAATGCTGTTGTATCTCCTAGTTCTTTTAAATGTGAAAATCAGATATGTATTTTGAAGACTTAATAAGTTACTTGGATTCCAACTACACCTTTTTACCTGAGGAGAAAAATATATTGTCTAGTCTTTGGGAAATATTTATTCCTACTTAGAATTAAACTATAGATAGAAAGTCTACAGATCTTAGTATTTGTACAAGAGAAGCATTCATTTTTCTAATATTCATTTTTCCCTTCAGAAATCCTGTACTTGTTAGAATCATGTTCTCAAGGTACTGTGAACCCTGTGCTTCTCAGTGAGACTCTTCACCCTTAAAGATCTTCCTTCTAATTAAACTTTATATTAACAACTGAATGCAGACAGGTTTTCCTGCTTTCAATTATATGAAGTTAGTAATTCACTGGCTGTATGCACATTAATTTACCTAGAACTTAATGGAATTTGCCTACCCAGTTTCAATTGATACTCACATTCGCAGACCTATGCTGAAACTCCATTCACATTCCATATATTCTTGCCCGGTGAAAAAATAGTTGCACATGCATTTGATTGCCTCTTTGGATCCTTTTCAAAGCCTTCTTTAGGAATCTGAATACGCCCTTCTGTGGGAAAAACTGCAGAACCAAAAAAAGGAATGAAAACTCTTTAAGACCATCCTTCCTCCCAGAAGTTTCTCAGAACCTGATTGAGGGCTTCAGATATAAGGGATCCTAAAAGAGCAGGAACGATCAAAGCCTCCAGCATCAAAACATTTTGGTTTCACCTTTCACTGCACCTCCTACTTACAGCTATTGGTGTAGAAAAAGTAAAGCACAGAGACAGGGAAGGTGCAGCTCTGGGAAAGATGTTTAAATGGTTATTCCACCCTGGAGGAAACCTGGCAGAAAGGTTATCTAAGTTGTACTATTTTTTCTGCTTTGATCCCTCCTGGGAAAATACACACCTTTCACTTTCTCAATGTCTGCTGTCCAGAGAAACTGCAAAGTATCTGCAGCTACACAAGAATTGTATGTTCTATATATACATGCACACAAACATGCTCAAACATACTGAGAGCATAAATCAGCAGATGCTTACAGTGATTCATTCACTGTGAAATCATACTCTGCCAAATCAATGAGTTACTGCTGTGCAACTGAAGGTAAATTTCATTCATTGTGGATGATTAATATCTATTGTGTTTGGCAGGATTCTGTCAAAGAGTAATTGAAAAAAATGAAATTGCATATTATGCATGAATGGTATTGTAAACATCACAGGCTATATTGTGAAGGATATCTTTAAAAATTTAGTTCTGAACCACTGAATTTTAGAAACAGTGAAAGAAGTCAAAGCATTTGGTTACAGGAAAATTTTCATTAGAAGAGCAGGTTTATTGTATGCTTCCATCTATACCTAGATCAAAGAAGCATGTGACGTGCCTCATGATTCTAAATAATATTATGTTTGTCTCCAAGGTGTTCACATATCCCAAGGGAACCGGCAATATAAATAAATTGCTGTATAGGTGTAAAGTATAACAAATGGATCTTGGTGTACCAGCTATTACAAATTATTGCTCTGCATGTTTTACTGATTGGTATGAGAGCATCTGTACTGACTTTTACATGACACTCAGGGAAGTGCATGTATGTTCTACCTGCTTATGAGCTGAATTACTGAAAATCCTTTGTGAGAAGAGTGCATCTCAGATCTCACATAGCATAATTAGCCATGAAGAGGTCAGACATTTAGCCTCTTTCCTGGTGCTTGAACTGTAGGTGTCTGTGTTTTTGCATTTAGAAGGCATGAAGAAAAAACAAACTGTTCATCCATTGTAATTAATCATCTACTGTGAAGTAACTATCCCACATTTGTATGAGCTAAATCTAGCCAATGTGCAATTAATTAGATGTGAGGATCAAAGCTGCTTGTTCCTTCTGATGTATTATTTTTATAATATATTTTTAAATGTTCTGGCTTTTCTTTTTATGCCATCAAAGAATAATAGAATGGTATGTGACATGGGATCATAAATGTTCACACTGAGTCAATACAACACATGCAGAGGTGGAAGCTAAATAAGAAATTTTGTACTAATTTATTCCTTATGTAGCTTACAGAAAATTCTGATAAAGAAGGTCATTCAGAAGGACATACGTTTATTTCTATGAACTTAGTTCATAGGTTAGAATTGTCAAGGACATTTAAAGGACAAAAGTGCTCAGCAAAAATAAATTAAATAAACAACTGGATATTAATGAGATTTGGGGGGAGGGGGATGTTGGGTTTTGGTTTTGGTGGGGGACAGTTTGTTTTTGTTTTAGGTTGTTTTGGTTTGGGTTTTTTTTTTTGGCCAGGGAATCCAAAACATCACAGCTTTATTACTTTCTCATTTTTTTGATATCAAAGAAAGGGCACACTGGTCCAAGTGGTTCTCATTATATGCTTGGAATATGATTACAGAAAGTCCCTTCATGGCAGTTCTTGCTTTGCAGGCCTTGAAGGGTGTTTGGGAGGGCAGATGATCCTGGGACTATCTGATTTAAGAACCATCTCTTTCTACCTTAGTTACTAACAGAATTAAGAATGGTCTTAATGGATCCATCTGGCCCAGTATTCTATGGTCTGACTGTGAACAATAGAGATGCCAAGGGAAGAACTAATTAGAATTAATTAAAAGTATTAATATCGGGTAACAGCTGAACAGGTGGGCCCTGAGGGTTGTGAACAGTGGTCCAAAGTCCAGCTGGGGACTACTCAGGGTATACCCGAGAGGCTGATGCTGGGGCCATTGCTCTTTAACACATTCATTAATGACCTAGTCACTCCTCACGCGAGGAGAGGCTGAGAGCTGGGACTACTCTGCCTGGAGAAGACACAGCTCAGAGCGGGTCTTATCAATGTGCATAAATATCATATGGGAGGGAAAGAAGATGAAGGAGCCAAACTCTTCTCAGTGGTGCCTAATGAGAGAACAAAAGGCAGTGGGCACAAAGTAAACACCTGAAGTGCCCTCTGAACATAAGAAACACCTTTTTACTGTGTGAGTTGTCAAACACTGGCATTGGTTGCCCAAAGAGCTCATGGAATCTCCACTGTTGCAGATATTCAAAACTCAACTGCACACAGTGCTGGACAATCAGCTGTAGATGACCCTGCCTGACCAGGAGGGTTAGACCAGGTGATTTCACATCCCCCTCAACCACTCAGAGACTCTGTGCGGTCCTGTGACGACAGAAATGTCTTGGGAAGAAGGTATATAAGGTAAGCACATAGAGATATTTCTCCTGACACTCTGGCTTGGGAATTTCTTTAAGGCAGAAGTGGTGCTCTGATATTTGAGAGAACACTCATAAATTTCGGAGTTTCCCAGAAAATTGTACTATCTTTCTTTCTTCCACTGTTCAAACAATGATTAAATAGTTAACAGTTTGGAAAGGCACTAATTTCAACCTGTCTGCAGACTCATAAGATCCAGTAATTAATTTCAGTCTAATATTTTTTAACATTACACCTGCAATCTGTAAGTGTGTTTACAGTATAATATAATTTACATATGTGTATGGATGAGTTCAGGGGCAACTCACCATTTGCATTAACCTTTTGAACAAGGTAAATGCTTAACTTGCTATTGTACCTTTGGACAGCAATTCCTAATATCTTTGATAAGAGCATGCTAGAAAGCAACACATAGGAAATCACACTTGCTGATGTAGCCTAGTTTATTTACTACATATATTTGTGTTAAGAATACTTAATCTACTAGATCTCTTCAAGGTCTTTTATAGTAAAGCCAAGCTTTATCAACTTACAAGATTGCAAGATTTTTTCATGGAGAAAATTTTCATGGAATCTAAAATATTCCCTAGGGATTAATACAGAGTTAGTCTTGAGTAGCCATATCTTGAGGTACAGATGCTGAGATGGCAGACAAGGTTTGATATTTGCTCTTCATTCTTTGCTTCTTTTGAATTACGTCACCGTTTAAGACTTCAGCCCCCAAACCATAAACCCTCAGCAATAAACCCTGTTATTACACTGCAATAGCACATCACTTTCCTAAACGATGGTTATATGCTTTTCCAAGGCATGAGAGAAAACATTTTGATTAGAAGTCATTCACCATCTTCGCTCTTACATAAAACAGTATAGAAACACACAGTTAGTTCCAATGTTGTCTTCTGTATATGTTAATTATTATTGTCCTGACTTTCCTGAATTATTTTTGGTTTCTCAATATTTCACAACCAATGATTTAGGATATGGCCCTTAGGTGCTTGAATATCAATAGTATTCAGTGACATTTTGGCATTGAAGTAATCATAAGGTAAGACCTGGGCATGCTAATAAAAGGTCGTCTTTGTGTTTCTCTTCCTCACAAAATGAATATACTAAAACCTTCTAACCACAAAACGTTATTACAAAAATAAACACATTGACGTTGTGGAGTAAACAATGGTTATATGATACACAAGGCAGTAGTTACATAGACTCTTAGCACAAGATTTTGAGAGGGATCAATGATGTAGGACTGTTCCATGCTAAAAGGACTTATACTAAAAGGGTAGCTTTGCTACATTTTTCACTTTTCTTCTGCAAAGGAAATTAAACTAAAATGCCAATTGCATCAGATAATATGCTACTGAACTGCATTTATTTTATCTAATTATCCAATGAATTTAAAATTTCCATTCTAAAATCTTGCTATTTATAGTCAAATAAAGAAAATACCCAAATTGTGAGTTTCCCTTGCCCACGTAACATTCTATCCTACATGTTCCCTAAAAACATTCAGGAGTCTTGTATCATGCTCAGACACTTTTTTCATCTGGGTTCAGGGAGCAATGAAGAAATGTGTTTCATGGCCACAGATCTAGGAAAAACAATGTAATGAGAGAGAATTAAATAAAGCAGCTGAAACTGGGCTTCTCAAGAAATTGAAGATCTTCTTGTTCAGATTGGTCACATCCAAAAAAAATCATGTCGAAGCAAACAGACAATATCAACCCAGTTGTGATTAGAAAGGAAAGCCAAAGGAAAACTGCTTACACTGAGCAAACCATCAATTTCTTAAGACAATAGACACACCCAGGCTGACCATTTAACCCTTATCAATAACTACTTTTTCTATGAGGCCACTGACCATTACAGCGGTAGCAGTAAATCCTTGTCCTTGTTTCCTGCATGTTCCCTGGCATGAACAAAAACCATTTGTATTCTGCAATGAGTTGGAAACCTTTCCTCACTGGTGTTGTCTTCCTCTCAGTTCTTCTCCTTTAAATTATTTCTTCACCTTGATGATAGACACATGGAGGAAATCATGGAGGGATCCCTTTTAGCACTTTAGGATAGAGGACCAATTGCAAATTCTATTTAACACTCTCACATTGCGGTCCGGAAATGCAATGCAGCACAACACAATGAAAATTATTTCAAAGGACAGACATCCCTTATGTAGTTTCCGGGGAGAAGGGGAAATAATCAAAGAAAACAATGTTTTCTTTTTAAAAAATGCATTCCTGACACTTGAACTGCAAGGAGGAGCACACTGTCTTTCTGCTGTTGTGTCAGGATATATATTAACTAGGGAAAGGGTCATCATGATATTAAGAGGCCAAACAAAATATTTCTTTAATAACAGAATGAACTGCATACATAAATAAACTATGGAGGTCTCACCTAGACTTGACCATATTACATAGACCACCTTAAAGAAATATTTCAAGATCTTAACCAAACAGAAAAGGAAGTTAAATAAAGCTCAGTCATTGGCTAACTCTTTTCGTTTCTAATAATTCACAACTGGAAATATGATAGATGTCTTCTTAACAAATAAATCATGAAAAAATTTTCCTTAGGCTTTTATGTGACATTTTTCCTGAAATTACTTTAATCAAAAAACAGTATTGATTTTTCTATGGTTTAAGACCATAGTAAACATTTTTTGATCTTGAATTCTGTTTAGGGTACAATTCTGCAACTGGATTTTTCTTATGGAAGGAGCATTGTCCAGTAATAGTTACAGAATTTCCCCTCACACTTAACCAGGTAATTTTAAGAAAGAATTATTGCCTGTAGTAATTTGCAAATAGTCTGAAAAACTCAAGTCCTGGATGTCCAGAGCAACACAAAGGCATGGCAGTACAGGCTTCACTCTATTGCTATTACCCACTTATTTGCATTTTCAGCAAAAATGTTAGTCTTATGATAAAGTCTCTACAAGTATCCCTTTTCATCTTCTGAAATTTTAAGCATAAAAGTATAAAATCTTTTTTTGCATCCTAAACACACATCTACACAAAACTAGATTAATTCACAAACAAATTTCTTACAGCCAGTGATAAGCTATCAAAAGGTCAGTAAATTCAGTCTCCACTGAAATGGGCCACATTCAAGCCAGTGACCTGGCTGTAAAAATTCCAGTCTCAATCCCTGGAGTATCCATCTTCTCAGAGAGCCTTTTTACTCCGTAATTATTTTTTTCCACTGAACTCTAAAGTCCTGTATGATGATTGGGAAGATACAGACAATTTAACTTCTATATTTGATATTTCATCAAAATGCAGAAAACTCTTTCATTATCAGAGATTTTATTCTTCTGTGCAGTGATGATTGCAATTAGAACACAATTGGAATAAATACAAAATAAGAAATACAGTCCACTGTGTGTGAAGATACTCTAGAAAAATATTTTAATCAAAACTGAAGACATAAGTCCGTGTTGCCAAATATTAAAAAAGCACGAAATCTTCATAACACATTTTACAAATACAGTTAACATAGTACAATCAAGTAGCAGTCTGTTATAGCCACTGAAATTTAATCATGTATAATCTTTTTTCAATGAGCCTGCCTGATTGAAAACACTCCTTTTCATCAGAGAGAAGCACAGAACAAAACAAAATTTTAATAAGTACTTTTATTTGTGCAGTTAGATAGTTGTACGGTCCTTGTCACCACACAGACTAAGCAGTCTAACAATGTATTTTACTGTTTAAATCATGCAAGATGAGAAGACTTGTATGCAGCAATATAGTTTCACATAATGTAGTTTCTGCCTGCTGCCTCCAGTAATGAAATAAGAAGATAGACAGAATATTTCAAGTAGTTTAGTAAAAAACTTATCTCCTGCCAGCACAAACATAGTTACTTACTGAATAAACAAACTCATTCCATCGCTGTGAAAGTAGCAAGTCTTTTCTCAGTCTGCATTTTACTTTCATTTTGCAAAGGACTGTGAGAGCATTGTGGTAGTGATTTAATGACAAACAATCACTCAACTGCATTTGATTCCCTGACATACTTCAACCCTGACAGGAAACTACAGGTGATGATAAATTCTTGCATTTATTTTATATGGTTTTCTTTGGGGCACCAATTAAAAATGCTACTGTAAAAATGTTTCTAGCTCAACATGTGCAATCTTTAGAATTGTTTCATTTGAACAGTATCTTGATAATGTAACATATAAAATGGGTTTTGCAGCATAAAAATGCTAAAAAGTAATCTGAATTCAGTGCATTTGCAGGAATGCAAACCCAACACCTCCTGAAACAGAAAGGCCTCTTATTTATATTGAGGAAACACTTGGTAAGATATTTTGCTGATCTCAGACAGATTTTCAGCACAAGTTCAAATGAAAGTGCAATGGAGTGTCCTATTCCTGAATACTTATGGTAGTAACAGTAAGAGGAGAGAAAACTAAGCAGGAAGAAAAGTCAATAATATGAGAGCAGAGAAGGAGTTATCATCAAAGCCAGCCTTCCGTCCTGCACTCAGATTCCCATTATAGTTATAAGATGATAAGTACACAGAAAAGTTGAGACAGACAGCACTAGCAGAAATATCCTTAAAACCTGTTGAAAAGGAAAAAGGGGAGGGGAAGAGAAGAGAGAAAATACAACGCCAAGCTATGAAAAACAGGTTTAGGTACAATTTTTCTTCAAAATAATTTAATTTTATACAATGCCTTGAAAACGCCAAATGCCAAATTTAAAGTCATCTTTTTCCATATTATCCTGCTTTAATAGACTTCTCTTGATTAACTGAAATACATTTTCTTGTGATTATTAATTAATCAGTTCCTGTTGGATAAAATGCATGTTGAGGTACTCTTTATTCCAGATTTTGGGCAGCACAGCAGCACTGTGATTTATTTTGAATATTATGATAGGTCTGGTAGAGTATTTGACTCATCAGCCTTGAAAAATCTATCTAATGTTGCTTCCATAGGTCTGAAAAATTCCATCTGTGCAAGATGTATATAAATTAATGAATCACCACGAGCATTTATTACTGGTTACATCTGCTTTCAAGGTAAAAATAGACCTAACTACATTGGCTAGTTGAAAAATCTGCATGAAACTGGCAAAAATTCCCTGGTACAATGGTAAGTTCAAACATCTTAACAGAATGCCAGCTCTGTAGCGTGCACTCTTTTGTGAAAGTGAAAATATTTCCTTTTCTCTCTCTCTCATGAAACTCCTCTGTTGAACTCTACCCAGTCTACCTCACCAATTTACTTTCTTCTTCCTGCTCCCTATGTAAGACCCTCTTGGCAGATATATCTTTCTCAGCAGTTTGAACTAAAATGGGGGTAATTTTTCCTGAACGTAAAGAAACTGCTTAGGAGTTGTGTTTAGGTGGCATGCAAGTTTTATTACACAGCTTCAGTTTCCAAGACACTAGCTTTATAAAGATTGTCAATATAAAATAATAGTACAGTAGAATTTTATTTTAAGGGCAATTCATGCCTGAAGGCATGCTCTATAACTCGCTGTAGGTGAGCAATGATGTTGCAATTACAAACAGAAAAGGACACAATATATTTCTTGTGACTGACAGACTTATATATGCTTATGATGGGAAAATGGGATAGATTGATATCGATTCTTAGTTAGATCTTATTTTGATATATGCTTTTATTTAACAGACATTGCCCTTTATGTGATCCCATTTATATGAGGGAATTTTTTCCATACATTCAGAGGTATACAATATTGGGCTGAATGAACGCTTATACAGCATTCATTATTTGGCTAATTTAAATAGCAATAACCTATCTGATGTGCCATAACAGTACTAAAGATGGTACAGAGTACTAGAGAGTATAGACTAGAACTTAAATATGACATAGCTTTATTATGGAAGACGATGTGTTATATTGATCTTGGACATTCTGTCAGGCTTTTAATGATTTAGTTATTTAAAACACAGAACTTTGAGAAAAAAAAGAGTAAAGAAGGCAGCAAATCATATTCTCTTTGTTTGTAATGAAAGAGAGACAGAAGGTTAATGTGTGCTGAAAAATAAGAGAAAAGAACAGGTCGTCAAGTCCTATTCAGTAATACAGAGCATATGAGACAATAGACAATTTTTATATGGAATATATAGTAATCCTTTTATTTGGAAATTTTGCATATATTTGGAAATTCCTTTGCATATATCAGAAAAGAAATGACACTACTCTATGACAAGAATGGGTGATGGAAAGCCAAGTCAGGTAGAGTGGATAGACCTTGACTTTTTCTTACACAGAGCTGCCAAAAAAGGATAGTAAATTACCTTCAAATATAGGAAAAGTAGATTTTATTAGCTTTTAAAGTAGAGTACTTGGCTTAATGGTGCTTAGGCAAGACAGAAAACAAATAAAAAGAGTTCATAAAAGATTCTTTCTCTGCCCACTGTGCCCTTGCAGGAGAGGTTCTTGTTTCACGTGCTGGATTAATTTCAGCTGGATGAGCAATGTTTTGAGAAGTAAAGAACTGCTCCCTAGTACTCATGAAGCCATTATTCTTTCCATGACTCCTGATGGATAACTGTGTAACCTTTTGATAAACTATCCTTAAAGCAGAGAATCTCATCTCCTTGCTATGACACTGTGCTTGAACTAGACAGATAAAAGGAAAAGGGACTTGTCATGCTCAGCACCTTCTGTTTGTTCCTTAAATATTCAGGCACTTTCAAGATCCAGTAGCCATTCATTGAACTCAGATTCTTTTCATTTATTTAAGTTGGATTTTGATTAATAACATAGAGAAGAACACCATGTAAGCAAAGGAAGAAAAGGTTTTTCCACACATACGCTCTTTCTGGACCAGACAACTCAGTTTACAGTAGATAGGATATAATATGGGGTGGGAATGTCTGGTCAGGAGAGTCCTCTCTTACACTAGATTAAATAATATTCCCAAATGCATTGAACCCTAGAAGCTGGATACATGTACACAAGGCTTAATCAGAAATGAATCCGAATATTAGTAAAATGGGATAAAAACCACGAGTAAAGACCAGGAATCTTCATCTTGATGAAATCTAAGGGCTCTGAGCTGTAAGTCCAGATTAATTGCAGCAGAAGAACCAGGTATAATATTCCATTCTGCAGAAAAAACATTGAGCCTTAATGATAACAGAAAACAGCCTCCTTTCTATCTATCAGCTTTTCAAAATTCTGAAGTCATCTAGGTTTTTAACTATTTGGATTTGCAAATCCTAAACCAAACCATAACCTAAGATTAATTGAATTTGGACGAATAAGCTATCTAGTCTTACATAAACATGAAGTTTATGACATGGTAGATGCCAGCACAATTAAAATCTCTTTGAGACATGCATTGAACTGATGTCAATTGGGTTCTAGACTTACATGCTATATATTTCAATGCTATAGATTTATAAGCTGTAAGTCTAGACCTAGTCTATTAAAAAGGTCTGATGACCAAAATAAGAGACATGATGACTTGGTCCCAGTAGAGACCTATGCCTTTCCTTTTTCTTATAACCTGAAGAATTTTGAAGAGTATTACATTCCACCATTAATCATCCTACATTAAATTAAAACCATCCTACCAACCCAGGAACATTAGGTAAATCCGTTGCTTATGCAGAATACAAACTTATTTCAGATGTTTATGAGTACCACAGTCACTCGGTCTCTCTACTTTTCTCTATAGTTCTTCAAACTCTAATTTGGGATTTAGGATGAATTTTAGAATTAAAAGGACCAATATATTAGTACAAAACAGAACATAGCACTCGTACAACAGTCCTTTTACTTCATTCAATCCTACATAATACTAATGTCACCTGAGCTCTTACAACCTCAATTTTGTGATCTCACACCAACTCTGGGTTTAATGAAACCTGGACAACTAATTCCAACTATGCAAAACCAAGGAAGCCAAATTATTACTATTTTTAGCACTATGTCATACACACACATCTGGACTCCAACTTTTTTTAGTTTTGTAAGCTCTTGAAAACTCTAAAAGAGCTGAAGAACTAGCTCAAGTAAACAGGATGTTTAAGATCCAGTGGAGAAAAGATTTCTTTCATCTCTTTTTGTCCTAGAAAGTGCCAGTCATGTCAGCTCTGGACTGGTGAGTCTGAAAATCCCTTTCCTTGTTCTAGTGTTAAGCCTGTGCTTGATAGAATAAAAAATACCAGCCTACATAGCTTAAAAAATAATTTGAAAATTAATGACTGTTACAGCCTAGCCCTTTTCTGATATTTTCAAACATTTTAACTGTCCTATAATTAGTTAAATTTAAACTCAATAGTTACTTGTAAGCATGAGACTGTGAACCGATGCATTTCTGCCTTGAACTTGGTGGATTTGAGCTCTACAAAGAAGTCCAAGCACCACTCGGTAGGAAGACAACATCTGATGGAGGAGCAGACTTAGCCTAGCTTGCTGAGCCAGATAGCACAAAAACCCCTGCAGATCTCCATCATCTTTCCACCCTAGGGAATATTGAAGATAAATGGGATGTTCACTTTTGTTTGGGATGAACTAGCATTACCCTAAATTCAATCCAAACCTTTAATCAAAATACCAGTACTGTCTGTAATGGTGCAGCTGGTTCTGTTCCAGTTGCCAGTACAGCATAGAATAGAATAAATGTCATGAAAGCAAATTTACACTATGTGATTTTTAAAATTATTTATGAAGATAGATTGGTGAAGAAAAGTGTGATGTGGAAAAGTGGCTTTTTTTTTTTTTTGAAGTGATGTTAAACAGTTTCTCAAAAGTTGACATACACAGAGGCAAAGTGTAAGGTCAAATTGTTGTAAATATGAGGCTGCCTAGCTCACTTCTGTTTAAAGAATATTTTTCTCCTTCCTGCTGCTAAAAAAAACAAAAATGAAAAATCACTCTATAACAGATCAGCTGTCTTCACGAATTTAAAGACTCAGAAAATTACTATTGGAATATTTGGATGTCCTCATCCTACTAGCACCTGAAGAACTAGAACCTAGAAACAGAAAATGATCATTTAATTTTAATTTTTTCCTCTGTAGCACTGCTTCAGGTTTCCTTTACTACTGCGTATATGTGTATCTTACCCACAAATAGTTGTAGCTTGTAGGTTTAATGATTGAGTCGCCTCAGTAAACTCTTCTCTAGGTTCACAGGGCACACAATAGATTGTCAAGTAGCTGAGATTGTTTAGCGTTTCATTACACCAAAGCTGATATATGACTATTATTTTGACATTGCTGCCTTGGAAGTCTTGAATAGCACTGTGAAAGAATACCTAATCAAATAGTCCGTGATATTTTACACAGTAATAACTCTCCAGGGTAAAAGAAAGTCAATAAAAATAATTAAAATATGAAAAGTTAAATATCCTTGCTCAAATTCTGTCAGATAAAGAGATGTATGCTAAAGTAATCCTAAAGATTTTCAGGCATTTTGAGAAAGTTTGGCTTAGGTAAGAAAATGTCAGCACTCTCAAATGTGTATTTCAAAGAACTTGCCCTCTTTCCCCCCCGTAATTGGCAGATGGGGGAAGGGGAGGGAAATGGACATTTGTAGTTCAACACAATTTTCAAAGAATAGGCAAGAACAGCCAGAAAGACAGAATTATTTTTTATTGCCCAGGTATGCTTTTACTAGACAGGAAACAAACTAGAGTGGTGAAGGAGTATATACCCTTGACTGCAGGCTAGGGAATAGATAACTATGAAGTTTTGGGGAGCTGTTTTGTTTTGCTTTCCAAAGGCTACAACTAATTGAGGTCCGGGGAGTTCTTCCTAAGACCAGATGAGGGAAAGGAGAATGACCAGAGCAGAGCTGTTACCAAGCAGCCTCCTCCTCCCTGTATAAGTGCAGTTCCGATAGAGTACAGGTTTTGTGCTGGCCTTTTGTACTGTACAGAATTTAGTTCTTACTGTAAAACCAATCAGGTCAGTTAATATTCAACTGATAGAGAACTCACCGGAAATTGTCCGACCCCTTTACTGAAGAGATGTAATTACCCTCTGTCCCAGATCCTCAATGATTATGGCCCCTGTATTGCCCCTGAGTCACAGGCTGCTACTGTGTTCAAAAGTGCTTTTTTTGAAGCTGCACTTTGTGTAGCAATTGCAACTGGTTTACCCTCATAGAGGCCAAGACAGAGTTATTCTCCCCTTTGCCATCTCTGAGCCGGTGCAATTCAAAGTGCCAGTTTTGGTCTTCAAAGTTTTATGCAGCTGAAGTCACAACAATTTGAAATTATCTTCCCTTTAACAAAGTGGGAGCTGAGAAATCAGTCCAAAGTACTTCAGATATCATTCCCAAAGTGCATACCTTGGGCTGGGAGCAGGAAAATTTCTCTGGAGGACACTTGAGTTCGGTATTTACTTCCGGTCTCACCCAGTTAACTATTAGCTCCTCTTTGTTAAGTATATAGCAAACAAGAGTTGAAATCTGTGAGGCTAGGTTTTGAGATCAATTAGTGAGAAAAGTGTTAGTACCATAATGCCTTAGAAAAAGACAGTAATGGTTATGATTATGATTGTGTGGAAATATAATTTCTATTTCAGTGTTTGGGAAAATCCTAAGTTGAGGGATTCATGTTTCTCTCAAAAGATAACAGTCTAGTGCAGATAACTTTTTTTGGTTTTTTTTAATTGACAGCTGAGCTGAAACTTGTTTCATCTTAGGCAATTTGATAAGGACAGACGTACGTTTATAGACAACAGGGAGAGCCAAACATATTTTGCTACAATGGCTGGAAGATTTTCAGTGACGTGGATGGTGCCCTGGACATCCAAGTGTGATTTCAAGTATTCTCTTCTGTACCTTTCCTGTAGGTCAGCAAAATGCAACAGAATATATGAATTTTCTTTAAGATAACATATCACAAAGATACCCTTTCACATTATAGTGAAAGTAAACAATGATTATAACAGCTTTATTGACACTATTTCCAAAAAATTAAAGGGCAGAGAAAACACAAAATGAAAATGGAATATTCGGTGAGTATCAAAATGACTTTGTCAATATTATTCAAGATGTTAGAAACCTGTTTTACAAGGTAAACTTATCTATATTAAGCAGACTTATGAATACACTCACCTGGACATCATGGCTCCAACACTTTATCTGAAGTGCTAAGCACCATTACCCACAGTTGGAGAATGATGGCATATCCCTTTATTCTTCTTCTGAAGTACTTACTGTCAGCATAGCACGTGCCTTGTAGGAGATCCAAATCAGAAGCCTCTAAGTTTTTGTTATCTTTACCAGAAACTTTTCAGAGATGTTTCTGTCCAGCACAGGGGAGGTTATTGCAATTCTACCACTGCACTTCTCCAGGCATTAAGAATTAAAGTTTAGACAAAAGTTTAAGCAACCTGTGGCCCCGACCTTTCATTACTTAACTCAGCAACCACAATACGGTAATGAATCTGAAAGGTAGGAAATTTCATACTCCAAAATTACGAAATATTTGCAACCATATGGAGTAGAAGTGTGGTTTACATTTGTTTCTAGCCCTTAGCTACAGTGGCCTAAAGTGTTTCCCTTTTAGCCCTTTTCTGGAATGCTATTTTCAATGCAGTTTATTTTATGCAACTCACTTTGAAGCAGTTTTCACAGAAGAAAAGGTCATTTGGCCCAGTGGCACTTGGATAAGGACTCAGCATAATTCCATTTAGGGTCTTTAGAAAGAAGATGAGATGCTAAATAAATCAGTCAGCTGTGTCTGTTGTGGAAATCTATAAGGACAGAGAATTTTGACATTAAACTTTCCAGAAGTTTGCTCAAAGTGAACATTCCTAGACTGAAATGGCATGTATGCACTATTTGGAAATGTACTTAGTATTTATATACTGCAGTTTGTATCTGCTCTTCCTAACCTAGAATCCTGCACACCCATTTGGCTGATAGATTTTAGTGGTGCATCTTATCGGAAATAATGATCCAATGTCTTCAGAAGTCAATTTGACTTTTGGAAGAAGGTGATGGCTTTAAGGTCCTTAGGGATAAATTGTTTAGTAAAAGAATATTTTACCTTCTTAGAATCTCAGAGTGCTTTACAAATTTACTATTACACTATGTGTCTCAGGCAAATAACTTATAAAGCATTTCCTGTAGTTTTTCCAAAATTTTATAAACCATGTCATTCAGGACCTACTCAGGCTGCTCCTTTCAGGTGATTCCTGCCACTATGCTGTGCAACATCTCCTGAACGTTGTCGAAGAAGAGTCATTGGTTGGGGCTGACTTTGAATGAGGGAGAACCACATTATAAATACAACTTGCTTGCTTGTGATGTATTATTTTGGAGAAGGAGCTGCCATTTTGCATGGGTTTTCTTGATGCGCTTCGAGAAATATACCTCCCTTGAAGGAAAGAGAAAGGAAGGAAAAAGGACAAGAAGAAAAAGAAGGGGGAAGAAAGGAAAAAGAAGGGAGAAGAAAGGAAAAAAGAAGGAAAAAAGAGAAAAGATAAAAAGGAAAAAGAAGAAAACGAGGAGAGGAGAGGAG